>JAKCWG010000335.1:0-100823 GCA_021464415.1 Lonicera japonica
GTATACAATAGATATTGGTCAAAATGATTTAGGTGTAGCAATACTCAATGGCTCAACTGTTGAACAAATTAATGCAATGGTACCCAGTTTAATCAATACCACATCCTTACAAGTTGAGGTAACTAACCACATCATTTTTCCTATGAATTGAAATTAATTTTATATTAAATTGAAATTTAATCAAGCATACATGCATGAGGTCATTTAATTTGTATGATTTCCAAGAAATTATGAGTTCCTTTCCTTTGAAAATATTATCAAATTTCAAAAAAGTCATACATATATGGTGCCTTTCGCATATACTTTATATTTTTTTGCACCAATTCCTTATACTGCTAGTTTTAATATATTAGGTTCTTTTTTATAAGTTACAAAAACTTTTGTTGTAACAAGCGCATGTTGTATAATTTGTTATCCGGCACACCCTTGAGCCGAGTCATGCTTTTATGCATGAAGTGCTTGAGCTCATATTGTACACTAACAAAATTTGAATGCACTAAATGAATGTCTAATCCCTTATACTACAAGAAATTGTTCAATTAATCATGAAATTGTGTTTTTGTTACACAATTTGCAACAAAATATTTCAGATGAAACACATTATCATCACATAATGTACTCATCTAGTGACGAAATTTTTTGTTTTCTCACCTAATGTGTTCCTTAAGTGACATGCAAAACTTAGTATTCGTCACAAAAGTTACAATAGCTACGAGATTGGTGACGAAATTTATAGTTTTGTCACTATGATTTTTGTTTATTGATGTGGCCGATTTTTTTTAGTGACGCAAGGACTTTTAGTGACCAAAGCCTTCTGCAATGAAAATCTAGCTTTTTTGTTATTTGAGACTATTAGTGCTGCAGAACTAGCTAGTGATCACGTTGTGACAATTTTTTTTTTTTTACTATTGTGATTTGTGACAAATAACATAATTTTAGTGACAATTTTTTCACCTTTCTGAAGAGTTTTTTGTTGTGGTATATGTTCAACCTAATTTTAACTGATGGATTCTTGTTTAATGGAGTAGGCATTATATCTTGCGGGAGCTAGATCATTTTGGATCCACAACACGGGGCCAATCGGATGCCTCGCATACATTTTAGCAGGCGTGACGATTGCTCCAGATCAGAAGGACGATGCCGGTTGCGCAAGGCAATTTAATGGGGTGGCACAGTATTGTAACAGTAGATTGAAGGAACTAGTTGTTTCACTAAGAGGAAGACTACCTTTAGCAGCAATCACTTATGTAGACATTTATTCTATCAAGTACTCTTTCTTTAGCAACCACAACAATATGGTGAGCTCCAAAGACCCTTCATTCATTCATTAGTAAATTTACTTAGCTTTGGAAGTGCCATAATTAAGATTATGGGGACTATAAGATCGTTATAGTGAGCTAAATTTAGTTATTTGTCTCAAATTAAGAGTTCCTAATTAACTTATGCACTTTTTAAAGATGCATTGTAGTTTCAACCTAATAAATGGTTTAAAATAGAACTTCTTTAGTGCTGTGCGAATTGGCACACCAATTTTATCCTTAAAAAAGAGTGGAACCTTAATTTGGGACATTGAGAAAGAATAGTGCACTTATATTGGGTATAGAATACAAAAACTTACCTGTGAAGGAAATATATTATATATAGCATGTATATGAAAGTGCTATTCAATAGTAATAGCCCCAACCTGTCACTGGGACAACCTTGGGTCGATTTGGAGCTCCTAACGTCGAACCTTAGCGTTGTCAAAGTAATGCTTGGCCATCGGCAGACACAAATGCAAGCGGGCTCGTGGGGAACCAAAAAATATTAATAGCTCCACACAAATCTAATGTTTCAGATACATTAATTTTGTAGTAATACTTCCACACGAATGCGAATCTGGCATTGTTTCAGATTATTAAGTTTAATTCACCAACTATAAGTACAACATTAATTTATTATATACTACTTAACTTGAAGGAGACCACACAATTGCTCGAGTTAAATGGGAATTGGCTAAAATTTATTAAGATTCGTACATAGTCAATTTCACATGGTGCATTTGCATATATAGTACTTCCTTTTGGGTATAATCTATTTCACATAATCTATTATTTGTAGCATGCCAATGGGTTAATGCATTAACTATCCGAACTTAATTTGGTTCTCACTTGCAGGATTTGTGCAACCACTTCGTGTATGTTGCGGCTTCGATGGCATATACAATTACAATAGTTCGATACCCTGCGAAACTGCACAGTCTTGTTCGAAACCTTCACAGAAAGTAGTTTGGGACGGAGTTCATTACACTGAGGCAGCTAATAAAGCAGTTTTCGAACAAATTCTGACCGGAAACTTCACTAATCCGTCTCTCAAACCAAGATTTGCATGCCATAGATCTCTCTGATCAGCCCATTGGTGGTGCAACCGCGAGCACAAGTAGAATGCAATTTGTACTTTTCGTGTTAATTAACTAAGGTGGTTGTTAACGCACCTTTAACATTTTTCTTCACCGCCACATATACCACTATATATTAAATATAACGTACAACCACCTGTCACAATACTTGCACGTGGTGGTAATGATATTAGGAGTGCCTTCAATTATTACTAGAGATATAGATGGTGTACTAACTAGCTTTTAGTTGGTTCTAAGTCTAAATAATCACCAACACCTTGAATAATGAGAAACGACAGTAAGAATGATAATAGTTATGTATATTTACTTTGACAATCGTTAAAAAGTTTAAGTTTTATTTTCACATGCACTTGTTAGATTCGAACGAAAGAATTATGTTTGGAAACTATGAGATTTATACTCTTGATCTTGCGAGAAAATTAAAGTAGGATTCAATTTTTCTGCAGGTACTTACCAATTCGCGGAAAATGAGCCATTTTATTGAAATGATGTACAACTTAAGTTCAAAAACAATAATTTCTTTCATAAGTTCTTTTCTCAGATGCATAAAATAACACACATATAATAGGTGCATGTGAAAAAAAAAAAAAAGATTGGCCAGTTTTTACTCTGGGCTTCACTCTACATAGGCATTAGGCATATTGGGCATCTCGAAGATTGACCATTAATAATTGGTTTGCTGTATAGGGTCATTTCTTATAAGCTCTTTAATTTAATAATTTAAGTTGCAGATCGAATTTTTTTTGGGAGGTTAAGTGGATGGTTTTTAAAAAAAAAATTATATAATTTGGTGGAGATATTTTACTAATCATGATCTGTATGATTAGTAGATCATCTCCACCAAATATTATAAAAATATTCATTCAAAAAATAAGTTAATTACAAAATTGAAATATATATGTCTAGCTAGAGTTGTAATATGGTCGAAGGGTCCGATCTTTTGTCTCATCATAAGTATCCAACGAGGCCTCTTAAGCTTGAGAGGGAAATGTGTATCTTTAACGCAGCGTGTCAGAGGTAACACGACGCCATCTACTCCTCTACTCCGTAGGTGTAATCATGCTTACCATTTAATTTCCACCCTCTCGAATCGCCGGATTAATTCTTCCACCCGGTTTCATGATACAATGGACACCGGGGGAGTTCCCTATTTGTGGCTGAACTAGAGGAGCCTACGAACAAAAATCCCCCAAAAAAATCACTATTTAAGGTACTTGTTTGAAACGAGCATCTTCTTGGATGATTACATTTTTGGGAGTTATGGTTAAATAGGGTTTATACTTTTTAATCTTTTTTGGGTGTGTTTTATGATGCCATGAAGTTTCTATATATATATACATTTTTTGTGGCTGGTTCTTCTCATTTAATTAATGTCTAATCAAATTCAAAAAACCGATGAGATTATATGTCTGAGCAAGAATGTATGTAATTAATTTTATGGAGATAGGAATGCAATCAGAGTTGTTTAATTTTATTTAATTAAGAGTATAATTTTTTAAAAGTTTACCTTTTGGATTAAAAATTAATAAATTTAAATTTGAGGGAATTAAAAGTTATGCCCGTATACTCGAATTAATGTCCGCGGAGCTTAGATAGGATTGGCCTGCATTTCAATTATCTCACCACCTATACTTGAGTTACTGGGTTTTAAGCCCGCCAAGGCCGCTAAGTAAGTGGCAAGAACTCGAACTGGCAATGGAGATGGGTCAAAGGATTTTGAATTGTAAGCCGACTATGACTTGGACTTCTTAAGGTGAGCCTGACCAAAAGTCATGTATAATTTTTACCTCCCAGATTAACCCCAATTATACCTTATAATAAAATATTTTGGCAATATTCTTTCTCACTTGCATCTTAATCAATTATTGTTTACTTAACTCCTCACAATTACATATTTTCCCCAATTTCTTTTAGTTAGATCTATTTCAAGACTTAAACATATGATTATTTTTATGAAATTTGTTAGAAATGAATAAATCATTTCCTCAAAATTTCATCTGAAGAGTCAATTTATAAGTCAGTGAGATCATCTAAAATTTCAATGGATGACAATGAGCATGAATATCAAATTTTTATTACTCAATTTCGTATTGCATTTTTTTTTAAAATTTTGTAGAGTCGATTATTTGTTGTATAGATCATCTTCCCCAATTTCCAAGAAAAATTTTACTCGTTTAAGTCTCGAAATGCATATGCCTCACATAGACCAATATATATATATATATATATATATTTGTAGTTTCGTAAAAAATATTAAATTCAAAGTATACTATCAATTTGAGATGGAAAAGGTAGATAGTATTAGAATTGGATAAGATCCACACACACAATGGTGAAGCTAGGAATTAGACCAATTTGGGGGGGGGGGGGGGGGGGGGGGGGGGTTCAAATTTGGTTGAAAATCAAAACACACTGAATCATATTTAAAGCCATAAAATTTGAACGCAAATATAATAATATTAATAATAATAGTTCATACAACTCAAATACAAAATCCGAACAATTATGATAAATTACAATAACATTATACCGTTTTTCATATTTTGAAAGTATTGCAATATTTTTTCCTTGTCAATGCTATTGAAAATTTCTTGTTCAATGTATGTCACCAAACAATCATTCATAAATTCATTTTTACCAACCCTCTTCTTTTTTATCAAGAATTTGTCTATTAATATTATTTTCAATTGTATAAATAAATTATTAAATAACTATAAGTATATATCTAATATTCAATAATTAGGAATTTATACCTAAATCACAAAATATTCAATAATTAATAAATAGTTCAATAAGCACACTTAATATTATGTAATTAATAAAGAAACACAACTACTAATATACTATTATGCAATTAATCAATAATATAACTAACATAATATTCAACAATTAGGAATTCAAACCTAGATTACCAAATATTCAATAATTAATAAATTGTTTAAGAAATTAAGAAATGGTGAAAGAGTACTGAACGCGGCAAGACGAGAGGTAAGAAATGAGGAAATTTGTCCACTAGCAGAAAGATGTAGCTGGGTTTAATTTGTTAAGTTTATGGTTTACAAATTGTCCCCTAAGTTTCTGCCCCTTACAATTATGCACTCTCAAGTTTATTTTTATGCCCAAAAGTCCTTTAAAAGAATTTCCAAAAAAATGTCCTAAACCGAGGTGGGCCACTTGCCCTTGCCTCCACATAGCTTTGCCCCTGCACGAGCACGCACGCGCGCATACACACACAGACATATATATATATATATATATTTACTTTTATTAATAAATATGGACTATTTGCAATGGGTGATAAAATTATGATAATAGTAGATAGGAGTTTATTTTATATTTCCTCTTCACAAATTTAAAATTCCTTTTCATTTGTTATTTTAGAGATGCTTTAAGTTAAAGTTTGTCTTTAAAGATATAATAAATATCTTAGATTCCAGTGAATAAATTTTGTTATCACAAATATCAATATACAATAGTTTTGGTTCGATCAAGAGTGAAATTGGATTTATTCAATTGGATATTTAGTAATTAATTAATTACTTCACAATAATTGTTCAATCATTTTATCTCCCACATGTATCTTAATTAATTAGCAAGTTACCTAGGTTGCGTTGACTTTTGGATAAAATAAAGCTTTGTGATGCTTTTTTAAATCTTTGATTCCATTATTAATTAACATATCCCATATCACAAATCTTCTAATAATTAATTATCATTATTTTTATTTTATATTCTTTCACTTCTTTACTTACAATATCTTTTTGGATTTGTCATGCATACATATACATTATTTAACCATCAAATTTGCTTAATTATATTCTTTTTACTTTTGATATATTTTTTCGTATAAATATTATACTTCTCCTTTAATCTGCGGCTTTCGTAATATTATATGGAGACTAATTCTTACATTTCTCATGAGATTATTTGTGTATGCAAAATAATTGTATATACAAAGTTATCTGTATAAGTACATATGTAAATAAAATTACTTTATCTTTTTGTTAGAAATATGATTATGTGATATTGTGATTATATATTGAAAATAAGAATAATGTGGTAAACTCAAGTAGTTTATTAGTTTTTCATGACTTATATGTATTGTTTTCTTCCTTCTCCTTATTGTATGTGAAACTTTTGTTAATGGAATTTCTATTATTTTTAGCCTATATATAAGTTATTTCAATTAAATATATATGATTTAAAAAAAGTCATATGACACCTGAATTTTTTTTGTTAGTGATGGAATATTTGTAATGAAACTACATTTTTTGTCACAAAATGTACATCTTTTCGCGATAAACTATTTGTGACGAAAAAAATTATCTTAGCAAAATATACTCCTTTAGCGACAATTGTTTTTGTTCACCCAAAATGTATTCCTTTAGCGATAAACTATACAATCCATCACAAAAATTGCGACAATGAAGATATTAGAGAAGAAATTCAGAGTTTTATCACAAAAGTGTGTTTTCAAAACATAGCATAAACATTAGTGTCACATATACTTTTAATGGCCAAAATCTTTTGTGACGAAAATAATTTTGGTCAGCAGAGACTGTTAATGATGCAATTTTAGTAATCATCTCGTGACAAAATCTTATAATTTGTACCGACACTCTTGTCAAAACTAACATAAAGTTAATAAACATATATGACAATTAATTCAAAAGATTCATAACAAAAATATAGATGACTTTCTTTTTTATTTTTTTAAATGCAGTCATAAAACCCAAAAAAACCTTATCTTTTTTTTAACTCTTTTGTCAAAACTGACAAAATTTAAAAAATGAAATTCCCAAAACCCTAGAACTTATATCACTTTTATTAGTAAACCAAGGGGTTTATTAACAAAAGCAGTTTCTTGTTTTTATTGTATAAATAACAAGTTTTAGTAACTAAAGTATTACAAAAACTAAATTTAAACCAACAACTTCAAAATACTCAAAAGAGACAAGGGATTTTTACGCGGTAAATTCATAATTGTGAGAAACATCCATGGATGCTCCATACCTCAGAAAGAAATCCATTATATCAAAAGGTTTACAAGAGTTACAAACGTACAGAAGGAAAACAACGATCTTATGCACACAATCCCTGTATACTGCACACATAATTCAATACCTTCTATTGTCGTATAGAGAGATATGAGAGAATGTGAATTGTACTGGATTGCTTGAATAATACAAGAGAAATAGCCCTATATATAGGGTTGTACAAGGGTGTAGACACCCCAATTTGCGACTCCCACAAGAATCCTTAATAGAATGCATTGCCAACACAACAATAGAAATGGGATTACCCATCCCCAATTTGTACAAACATAGATATAAACCGAATTCATAGTGCCTTGCCAATTGCCTAGGTTCCCGAACTCCTCACATATGGCTTATAGGCGACCAAACATTGCTCCCCTAGGGTTTTAGGGATTTTCAACCCAAGGGCACCTGGCCCCACTTATTTTCCTATCCCGACAAGTATTATATTAATATACAATTTTATTTTCTGACACCAAGGGCATTACAAGCCTTCCTCATCATAGATAAGAGATATAAATTCTTCCAAAGATCTCTCCCAATACATAAATTATGAGAATATCCCGAGGTCGCCGAGAGATTCGCCATGACATTGGTTGACACAATAATGATATGTATTATGCATAACATGCTATTTAATAAGCACATAGAGAAAATTTATGCCATACACACTTAACAAGCCTCACTTCATATCTCTTGGTGTATATAATTCGTTAACAAAAAAATTTCATCAACAAAATCATCCATACAACCAAGAGATATCTCATATAACTCAAGTAACACTTTATATCAAGTGGGGATGGCATATCTTGCCTTAAATCATGCATTCATAGCCTTAAAAATCATAAAACATCATGGGTTTTCTTATCCATGAGTTTTCAATAAAAAAACAAGTCGAATACAATGATTATCAAGCAATAAAATCGTATTATTAAGTTTTAAAAGCGAGAAAACCTCTACCTCAAAGTTATAAGCCAAAAGAAAGAAAGAAAGACAATAATCGAAGCCCCGTCCGATGAAATCCCGAATTTTCTATGTCACCTTGATCCCCTCGACGCATAGAACAAGTTTCCTTAAGGCCGAATCGGAATCCGTAATCTCGAAATTGGCTTAAATTTAGAATGAGAATGATAGAGGATAGAGCTCTAAACTTTGGTCGTTTTTGGGTGAAAAATGAGCAAGTAACACTTTTAAAACACACAAATTGACATATCAACAGGTGCCTGTTTTACAAAAATAGGTTGCTGTCTAATTACGAGAGAAAACTATCCCGGGCTCACCTTCCAACGGGCGCCTGTTTTTTCACAACAGGTGCCTGTTGTGTATAAAAAATTTATATTGAAATATATTTCAATATCTAACATATGGCTTTGAACTCACTCAAAAAGGAGTTAAAATGAATTTTGGTGAATTTTGTAAATTTGGTCGACGAAATATGTTTTTACGCGGGAATAAGAAAATTTAGCATAAATTTCCATCATTTATAAGGCTTTCGCCACGCAAAGTAAGCAAAATAAAACTTAATTACATTAATATAAACATTGGGTGTTATATTTCTTGTGGCGGCGCCCTTGCGTAATGGTATCGATGTGCATTATTGTACCGGTATGCTTTGAGATGCTAGAGAAATTTCTTTAGAGCCATGTGTACCGTATACGCATTTAAGTTTTGATATCGATAAGCTTGGCAAAGTTTCCTAAGAACTTTTTTGACAGCTTATGTACCGGTATACACATTTAAGCCTCAATATTAGTATGCTAGGATTACTCAAGAATGTTATTTTACATTACATACAGATATACACATATAAGCTTCGACACCTATATTTGTGTAAATAGTTTAAATGCCAAGCATTCTAAAACTGAACTTGATTTTGAAAACTCAATTTTATATAAATCATTTAAACATCCAACATTAAGGAATTAATCAATCCCACCTAATCGAAGAGCTTATTTGTTATTGCAATGCATGTAGACTTTGAAACTTTTGGATGACGACTCTTGGTTTCAATTGCATGTCTTCATTAATTCTTCACTATAAACACATAATTACAAATGAAAACAACTTTTAGATCACAAAGTACAGCTAAGCAAATAAAGACTTTATAAAATAGACTTAATAAGACTGACACTGAAGGCTAGTGCTGGCCTAATAAGGTCTGTGAACCTGGTACTAAGTTTTTGATGCTTGTTAACAGTGTTCACGGTAGCCTTTATGGTAGAGGTGGCTTGGCAATAGACTGGCACCAGATTAGTCCAAAAGGCAAACAGTACCCTTGATAAAGCGAAGCTCGATGTTTACTACCAGGCAACTTGATTAGTTGATGGTTTGATAGTCGGCCGGTTTCGTTGGACAGAGGCAGGCCAACATCTACACTTTCTAGTGATATAAATACCCCCCAACTGGTGGTTAGAGAAGGGATCCTAAAATCTGAGAACTTAAAGCCTTAGGCAGTAAGAAAACAAACTTAACGTGCCATTATTGTTAGTTTGAGTAAATTAAGGGAAGTAAGAGATATTAATTTGGTAGTTGAGAAGTAGAGGAAGAAAGAAATTAGTGTGCCAGTCTGTCACGCTTTTTTATAAGAGAGGCTAAGCCAACAAGTGTTACAAATTAAGTTAAGTGGGACAATTTTTGGAATAAAACTCTTACACCTGTATTGAAAAACACCATATTGGTCTGGCTTGAGAAAACCAAATTACCAAAATTGCACAACCATATATACCGGTATGCAGAAAAACCATACTGGTTTAAAAATTAAAAATTGCCATACTATGTAAACAAACACCATACCGATCCAGTACCATTCTTAGAAATGGGATTTCAAAAGAGGACGATTTTGATTAAGCCAAAATATTATATTTTATACATATTTAGATGTCTTAATATGCACGAATTTGATTATAATTGTTCAAAATTGTTAAAATTTGAGTTTTAATCATGAAATAAGATAACATGTTTGTTTATAGCGCATTTTAACCTTTTTACAGGTTAAAAATGAACAAGAATGAATTCAGAAGTAAATTCCCCCAAAATTAGTCAGTGTTGGTCAAATTCGAAACTAATTGAGTTCAAGAAGTGAACCGGAAGTAATTCCTAAGCTCAAGAATGAAAGGAGTGGATGAAAGAGACTAAGAGAAGACGATAGAGCAATCCAAAGCGAAGAAAAGGTTATTTGAATCAAATCGGGAAATTTTCATATGAAGAAGAGATTCACCGCGCGCAATGCCTCTATTCCAGCCAATTCTGGTACTTATCCGAACATAATTTGAATAAAACTCTAGAAATAAAAGTTGGAGAGCTCTGAGTTAGCTACGGGTAAGAGAAAACGTTGCAATAATTGGAGTTCAAAGCATACAGTTATGTTAGAAATACGATCAGTGTGCCAGAGGATCGAATTTGACGCAAAAGAAATACATAAATTAATAGTGCAAATATTAATTGCATGGGGTCCTTAGCCTAGATGGAAAGTGGCTAGCTTTTTACTTATACTTAGACCAGTGCTCAAATCCTACGTCCAACCAATTTATGCTCATTTTTTGATTATTTTTCAAGTTAAGCAATTAATTGGTTTGATGGACCCAAATCCACCCGTTTCTAACCCAAACTTGACCAGAAGACTCAGTCTTCCAAGCCAACAACCTGATAGATGGTAAAATCTATTTATAGCTTTTGGATTATTATTATTTTATTTTTATTTACAATTAACTAGAAAATTTGTTTAACTTTGAAATTTCAAATTACAATTGTTATTATGTTTTATTTCTTTTGGTCAACATTATTCAACTCATTCATTCATGTATTATTGGGAGAGAATCTCAAAGAAAATTCTTGGGAGTTTTTCAATTTCATTTTGGATTGTATTGAAGACGAAGTTAATTAATACAATCGAATCTTTCTCCTTCAATTTGAGTGTAGCCCATTTGGCATTACTGCTTTCAATATTTTAAGCAATCGTAAGTTCTCTTTTAATTTTCTTTATAATTTATTGCAATTAGTGATCATTAATGCTTAGATTGTTCTTTAATTATACGTTTGAATGTTACTTATTGAAATTCATGCTTAAATTCGAAATTATTGTTGGAAAATTCGCGTAGAACCACGTAAAACCTTAGAATTCATGTTTTCTTAATTTAATCATAATTTTTTTCGTTTCTTATCCATTTTTAACAATTCACATATTAAAACCACTTTATTTGAATTTTCCACAAAACTATATTTCCTTGGAGATTCAAATCCCAAGATTTCTAAAGTTCAGTAGACTATTTGTGTTGTTGGTAGATTGCATATTTTCAAAAATTGTTCAACCTGTGATTTATCTTTAACGCATGTTCTTGATTTTTGGTTGTTTTGAATTTTTGCGTACTTGCTTGTTACATTTCAAAGATATGTTTGGGCAATTTATGTATGATTTAATCATGTTTTGTTAATTTTTGTCACAATTTTAACGTAAACGCATGGTTAGGGGTCCATGGTGAAAGCATGACAAACTAGTGTGTAATTGTGATTCAAATACAACTGTGGCTTGAATTTCTCATAAGGTATAGGTCACCCAATAAGTCTAGATAAAATTATAACCTTTTATGCATTGAAAACATGGATTTTTAATATTCTTGTTCAATTGTTTGACAAAAAACACGACAAATATCAAATTATGGATTTTTGCACTAAAACTCTAATGAGGCTGATTAGAGGACCGTCATTATCCTCTAAGTAGTTGAGTTAGTTATCTAAGCAATAAATATGGGGCATTTTATTGCTGTTTTGGTATCAATCTGGAATTAATATCAAGATAGTGCTATTTTTAACTTTTAACGCGTTTTTAAAAACGGTTTTGACATATGTCACGCACATACATAATCAAACCTTAAAAATTAGTTAGACTTATGATTTTTATTAAAATTGGTTAGACATAGTTTGGTTTTGTCACGCACTAGCATTACTAAGTTAGTAACCAACTCCCGTGAAAATCATGAGTCCTATTTGTAGACACTAGAGCTAAGTGTGGCCTATATGGGCTTTGTCTTGCACTTTTCATGATACGCTCTTGAACTCTAGGACCTAATGATTGGTAAGCTTAAGGACATTAATTTCAGTAGAAAGCCAAGTTTGCAGTTGTATCTTGAATCACTTAATCACACTGTCTTGCATGTTATAGCTGCAAATACCCCTAACGCTTTTTCCTTATTTAGTAAAACACTTACTTTTATTTTTTTTTCCTCTTTTACCCTTAGTTTGCATTTACCTTTAATTTAGGATTCGATTTTCCATTCCACTCTTCCCTATTCCATAGTTCACTCATCTTTTATTTTATTTTTCCTATATCCCCCTTAATAAAATTAAAATCAATCTTTTGAAAACCTCTCCCTTTCCCTGAGTTTGACTTCGATTTTATCGAGTACTTTAAGCTGACCGCCTGTACTTTAGGGTAAATATTACGCGTTTCTGAGCGTAGTCAGATTTTTATTATCGTATGTGGGGGGTAATGGAGTAGCCCATGAAGAGACCTTTTTGTAAGGTTTATATTTTTAGTTGGCTTGATTCCAATGCCAAAAACACGTTTTTCGTTGTAATTGTTTGTGCTCCAACTAAAGATTCAAAGATGCAACATCAACGAAAGCTCGCCAAATCTACTGGATATACCATACTGAGTT
Source organism: Lonicera japonica (assembly GCA_021464415.1). Lineage (NCBI taxonomy): Eukaryota > Viridiplantae > Streptophyta > Magnoliopsida > Dipsacales > Caprifoliaceae > Lonicera > Lonicera japonica. The sequence goes on from JAKCWG010000335.1 coordinate 13,089, forward strand.
CCAAGACCTCAATAAGTAGGTAAGATGGTTTGATTCAAAGTCTAGGTGGTGGTTGAGCGTTAAAATTGAAAATAAAAGCTATTTAGATCAAACTTGCATTTTGGAGTTTTATTGTTTTTTTACGATTTTGATGAGTTTGCTTGGCATAAATTGATGAGAAAACTATTTTATATAGTGTTTTACATGTTATAAGAGTTGTCGTATTGATTCGTGTCAAATTGGAGTTAAAACAGGGTTAAAATGGAGCCAAAAAAGTGAAAAACAAAAAATCGACGCATAATTGGGTGCTGGACTATTCTAACACTCAAGCCAGACCTGTGTGGAGGATGCACAGAGCTAGACCGATATAGGGTTTAGGGAGACAGGTCTGCAAGGTAAATTTTTTGAGAAATTTGATTTTTTAGGTTTTTTGAAGCCAAACCAGTTTAGGACTTTTCTAGACTGGTATGGGTGATGTAAAACTTGTTTTTTTTAAGTGTTTTTAACCTTATACTAATAGGATTTGTTCACGGGCATTGCCATAAATAAAATATATTAGTTTGAGACAAAAACACACAAGTTTTAGAGTTTTTCGAAGCTAAAAAAAAGATCAAACACTTAAAGTTTTTGAGAAAAATCCATCACCACTTATGGTTTGTTTACATACCGTAGAGATCCTGTTGTTCTTAATTTCAAGGAACTAGGGTTTCATTGTTTGAGAGATCCGACGGGAAGGCTACAATTGTGATTGAAGTTGGTTGAACGAAAGTGGTAAACTTGCGATAAGGAAATTGTAGACAAGGGTGAAGGATTAAGATCGAGGTTGTTGATGAAGGTGATGGGTAAGTCATGAAGCGGGAAGTGCTACACTAGGCTAGCTCCAATTAGATTTTACATTCAAATAATTGACGAGATTGTTGCAAACTTTTTGAGAAAGCAATAATTATAAGTTATTGAATTTGTAATTTCGTTTTATTCATAATAAAGCGTTGTCGGTTAGTCCCGAGGATTTGTTGTATGCAAGTACATATATCTCGTTACTTTTTGATGTTGTGGATCACTTTGTATGATTGATTGATTGATTGATATATCTGCAATATATCATAACATAAGATATTGACAGTAAAGTTGATTAAACCTAAAGTTTTTGCTTTTGCTTATCAAATCTTAAATAGTTTTTAATAAAACCATAAATTCAACCTAGGCATACAAACCACAAATTTAAATTTCACCTTTATGTAGTTCTATACCTCCATAGTACATAAGAGAGCGCCTTGGGGCAGTCTTTGAATATCTATGTCATTTTGCTTAATATAACCTTTATATTTTTGTTGGCGGCTTCGACAACCCCATTAGTCTGTGGTATGTATGGAGATTACATGTTCTTTATGATCCCGTATTATTCCATGACGGTGTTGGCTACACCCTCGAAATGTTTGCCATTATCCAAATATATAAAAGGATAACTCCTATTAGTTAGGAGTAATCTCAGTCAAATCCGTTGAATCACGGGATAGGGTACATATATTCCTACTTTGATTAACTTCCTTTTCCATCTTTAACTGCCTTCAAAACTTCTTGCTAAGCTTATCCAAAAGCCTTCTTGTAAAGCATTTGTTCGGCTATATACGGTAGCTTGACGAAGACGGCTCCAGTTCATTTGGTTAGCCATTTACTTTTAGCCTCCCTCATTAATTTTAACACAATCAATAATAAAGAAAAAAAATCTTATTTATTATAATAAAATTATATAAGTTAATAAAATGGAAACTGGTTAACCATTCAAATCTAACATATTTTTCATGTATGTTGCTACTTTTGATCTAAATTGATTATTTTGTTAATTATTAAATATTCTTAATCTTTACAATAACCACTCAAAATAAACAAAGAACTTAGGTTGTGTTTGATTGGCATTATTTTCCCTCAAAAATGGGCCTTTTTCACCTAAGTTCCAACTTTTGGTGTGTTTGATAGACATTATTTTCTAGGCAGTCAAATTCTTACTTTTAGGTGATGTGATGTTATTTTCCTCCAAAAGCTAGAAAATATTTTCTTAAGGTGGAGGAGGTTTTATTTTCTAGGTAATTGTACGTATTCCTAGACAAATTCAACTTTATGATTTTACCCCTTTTTATATATTATATTTCTTACGGAGATGAGGTTTTATGATATTTAACTCAGATGACATATTTATTTATCACTGCTATATATTATATTTCTCATTATTATAGTATATATATTTTTTTAACATATCTCAAATTTCATGTAAAAAATGTATAAGTTCCATGTAAAATAATAGCTATCAAATAAGAAAACTCGGGAAAAAGTTACAATTTTCATGGAAAATAATGACTATTAAAATTCCAAAAGATGGAAAAGTAAAATATTTTATAGGTAGAAAATTAAGGCAATCAAACACATTTAATTGACATTTTCCATGCAATTGAATTGCTAGCTAGAACATATTTTCTTTCCATGCAAGTTTCATGCTTGTAATCAAACGCATCCTTAGAAACATTGACAAAGGACAATATTTTTGTTGATTACATGAAGAAAATAGGGAAAAATGGAATCGAAAAGATTTAAAGCGTCGTAAGGACATCAATCATTTGTTCTCGTGGCTTACACAGAGCTTCTAGTGGTTTATCCTTTGGAATAGTGAGTCATGTACCTTCAGAAAAGTCTACTAACTCTTTACTAACCCTTTCCCACTCAAAACATTGAATCAATACTGCCAAAGACAAATTCACCACACGATTAGCAAGTCCAGCGCCAGGACACTATCTCCTTCCAGTACCAAATGGTACAAATGTATATGCCTTACTTTCTCCACCTTCAAATCTTTCTGGCCTAAAACTTGTTGGATCATCCCATACCTTGGGGTCCCTATGAATTGCCCATGCATTGGCCATCAACATTGTGCCACCAGGTATGTCAAAGCCTCCAACAGTGTAGTCGTCTGAAGACTCGTGCAGCCCTAGGATTGGCGCTGGGGGGAATAATGTTAATGTCTCATTAACAATGCATTGTAAATATTGTAACTTGGAAAGATCTGATTCCTCTGCCAAACGTTCATGACCAACACAATTATCAAGCTCAGCTCTAGCCTTCTTAACACCTCGAGATGGTTCAACAAAAGTGACATGGCCCACTCTATTGTTGTTGATGAAGTGTCTGTACCCGCAAGCAAGAGTGTCTAAAACAAATGAAATTATAGTTAAGGATGAGAAGAAAATAAAAAATTATACTCAAAAGGACAATTTATTACAAGCTAGTGACACGTTAGTAATAGGGTAAAAATGTGTTAGGCCTTAATGATTTGCATCTAAGTTTAATATTCATTTTTAATCTAACTGTTAGTTCCCTTTCAATTCCTATTCTCCTCACTATTTAACGGTTAGATTTAATATAATATTTATATCCCAAAAATAAAAATATGATTCTTAATTTGAGACAATAGAGTATGTTAAATAACCATTACATAATAGTGAACACTACAAAAAAAGTGAGTTTTCTCGATATTTATTTTTGCAACGTTTTGGCAAATGCAGTGGAAAGTACTATTTGCATCTTTCGTAAGAAAATATCTCAAATGTATATATGCCATTTATAGAGTAAATATGTTGGTTCAAATTATTCCATTAATTGATAACTTGTTTAGATATGTTTATACTCACAATTTATTTTTTCATTTACTAAATTGAAATTCTTGGAAAAATAAATTATGTTAGATTTTGAGATGTACTAGATAAATTGCCACTAAATGACTAATGTTTGGTTTTCGTGAACTGATTAGTGCTTAAGTATAAGTTCACAGACACGAGGATATTACCGACATTTTGCTAAGCATCGCTAAAGTTTTTCAACGTTTGGACAGACGTCAGCAATTTCCTGACTAAAGATAGCTGACTCTTGGTGTAAACGTGGGAAAAGATATCCCAACATTTTTAGTTGATTTGACGACACTATAAAAATGTCGCAAAAGGTCATTTTACTTGAACTGCCCGGTTCCTTGTTGTTACCTTAAAGAGATACAAAGAATAAATAATATGGCGCTTTCGAATAATGCAAAATACATAAAAATTGTACAAAAATTAGGGAAATATTATGGTGAAAGCAAAAAACTCTATGTAGAGACATATTGTCTCCTAAAACAACTTAGTAAATCATCTTATTTTAGCGCATGTAACCGTATAAAATAAAATAAATAATATTAGCGAGTGATAAATGATTTTTGTCAACTTACTAATATCATGCCTTTGATGATATCGTCGGTGATATTTTGAGATTCTGACTCCTTTAAAGACAACATAGTGTCTACCCAATGTCTTAGTCTTTCCTCCCCTTTTACTTCTGCACTCATCCACCAAACGTTGTAAGAATAAGTCGTACTTTTTGTGCAAAGCCACCATACTTTTTTCCATGTTTTGAAAATCAATCAACCTAAAGAATGACAAGAAATCGCCTAAATTTGAGGCTCCGCTAATATCAAAAATCTCTCTTACAAGACCTCTAAACTCTTTAGCCTCTTGGTAATCCTCCACCTCAGTCCCAAAGTACCGCTTTCCAGCTACCATTCTCATAACTATGTTAAAACTTAACTCTGATAGCCTAGACATCATTTCGACTCTCCTAAAACCTTTACTCAAACCTTGAAAAAGATTCTTTAACAAGATTTTAATTTCTTCTTGCCTAATGCCCAAATACGTGTTCAGTTTGACAGTCGAGAAGAACTCGATCACACTAACGCGGTGTAGCTCCCACCAGAGGGGGCCGTACGAAGCAGTGGCGATTGTTGTGTTGTTGTAGTTGAGGTGTTTTCCCATCAAAAGGCGAGGCCAATTAGCAAAAACAATGTCATTTGTTGTAAAACACTCTTCAATAGCCGATGGAGAGGAAACGACCACCACAGGGCGAGAGCCGAATTTAAGGGTGACAATCGGGCCATAATTTTGAGCAATATTTTGTAACGCTCTATCAATTGGCTTTTTCACTAGATGGAGATGGCCTATTATGGGAATTGAAGGTGGGCTTGGTGGGGATTTTTTGTTATTGTTCTTTTTTTTCAGAAATAACTTTGAAATTACAAGGAGAAAGAGGAATGTAGATAGAGAAATGAAGAAAACAGACAAAATGGCTTGTTCCATGACTAAAATTTGATTGATATGAAGTTGATGAAATGCAATAGCATGTGTTTTCACTTTATATATAACCAAATAATTTAAAAAAAAATACTTGAACATATATTAATGTACATATATAATAATGTATATACTAAGGTATATATATAATAATGAAGTTGACTTTTTTTTTTAAGGATATACTAATTTTGACATAATCAATAATAAAATATAATAAATGCAACTTATTTTCTAGATCTATTTACTAATATATTATTGATTATGTTTTAAAAAAGTGAAATAACTATAATTATGAGACGTGTGGGAAATAAAAATTAAATTATTAATCGGAGACAAAAAACAAAAAAATAATGTGTAGTAGTTTTGTGGGCGTTGGGGACAAGTAATATATATATATATATTGAGAATCAATTTTCACATTCTGCCAACTGTTATGATATACGCAGCTTATTTTTCCTTCAATTAATAATTAGAGACACAAATACATGTTTGTGCGATATAATGTTTAATAAGTTTTTATATTATATACAATTTTTTTAAAAAACAAATTAAGCATATAATATAGTATTTGGTCAAGCAATTATAATATCTGTTTTTTAGTTTTAAAATCATAATAAATTATTTTTTTTGTTAAAAAAAGCCATAATAAATTTAATTTTATAATTTTCCACGCATACCAAAAAATATCTCCACCTTTTATATATGGTATAGACAAAGCTATGAAACATGATTCGAGTGTTTGCATTTAGGCCCAAAAACACCTACTCATTCATTGACTTTGACATAAATTGATATATATAGATATATATATGTGGTTTTTTTTTTTTTTCTGTTGTTGCTAATTTACTCTCTTAATTGCCACTAGTAGGGGTTGAATTTATATTGTCGTCGATAGCCATTTTCAATCTTATAAGCGAAAGGTTGCAAGGTTTTTTCGTTATAAGAAAAGTTGAAGGTTCGAAACCTATAATACAAGTTTTATCAAATAATTTAGACAGATGTGATATTTTTGAATTTGATTGAGAGTATGTTATATGGCATAAAAACGTTAGAGCCAATCACGTTTTAACCTAAAAATGCGAGTTCAATTGGCTTTTTTAAAACTTGAAAAATTGGGGAACAATAAAAATGCTAGAATGTCTTGCTGTTTTAACATTAAAACCGTGACTTGATCTCATGTTGTTAGTGTTAAAGGAGTGTGACCAAATCATGGTTCTTTTTTTTAAAACTACTTTTTTTTCCCAAAATACACTATTGAGTATAACGCAATTTTAAATATTAAACACTTGTGTACACGAGATTTGTGTTCACACTCATTTTCTACGCAAACAAATATCTAACTTTGTTCACATGGGATTTGTGTACAAGTGATCGAGTTCTTTGAACTTTATCCCATGATTTGACCAAATTTTCAATTTCATTTATGAAATTTTATTTTTGCCAATTGCAACCTAAAATTTGATTATGTTATCTTACTAATCCAAAATTCAAGGTGCTATTTATTTTCTCTGAATGAAAAATGCCATAGGCACACATTCATATAACCTGAAAATCTCAAAGACACATATTATTTTAGTCATATAATCCTATTTTTATTGCATATTATTATTATTATTATTATTATTATTATTATTGATGTAGTTAATTGTCATCATCATTATCGTCGTCCTTGTCTTTCTCGACGTCCTTGTCATCATTATTATACTAATAAAAAAAATAACTTTAAAAATTTGGTTGGTAAGGGTTGATGATTATAATTTAATTATTTTGCAGGAGGGGCATTTGCTAAATTAATACCCACGAGGGTCCAATTTTCAGAGGCCTTGTATAAAATAGATATAGGCCGAAACGATATTGGCGAAGCTGCATTAATGTCAATAATCTTTTAATTAATTATGAGACTAATATATTCTACTTTTTTGTACGGTATATAAAAAACAGACTTGTCTACTCTCTATTATTCTTTTTAGTTTAATTTTATTTAAAGGAATCTTATTCGAGAATTAAAGAGATGAATTTTTTTATAAAATTTGATGGAGATAATCTTTATTAATGAATAGATTACCTTCACAAAATTTAATCAAAAAATTCAAATAAGAAATAGGTGTGGCCTACTGTCAAAATATTAGATGATAATCTCACGCACGTCAAAATAGAATCGTTTAATAAAATTTTGCGGAGATGATCTCCACCAAATTTGTGAAATAATTTATCTGTTTAACATTTGAACTAGATTTTATTGCATAAAATTGAATATAAAAATAATAAAAAGGAGCCAAGTTTATAAATACAAAACAAATTAAAAATTTATAGATAAATGTATTCGCATTTTGACTTTAAACATGCAGTACTTCACTCGTACTACGAGTTCAAAGTATCTTCTCAACATTATGAAGGAAATAAATAAATAAATAAAATTAAAACTTTTTTTCCCCTTAACAACGTACATTGATTTGATATATACCATCAAATTGAAACTAAGACTCCGTATGATTGTAAGGTGGAAAAGGGAAATAAATTTGAGTTAGTTTTGTTGAAAATATGGAAAATAAGTCGAGTGATAGGAGTGATATCCTCTTAATTTTTAAGTTTTTCTATGAAGAAATTTTCTATACTTGATGGTGAGAGAAAAATTTTCACAAAAAATATAGAAGGATGGAGGTTATCTACTCATAAATGAGCAACGTCTCTCACTTTATTTTATATCTTTTCATACAAACTAACTAAATTTATTTTCTTTTTCCATCTTTACAATTAAACGGAGCCTAAAATTAAATCTTTTCTAACCGTTGTAAGTTTTGATGTGGAAGGTTGGAAACAAAGATTCATACGCTTCAAGGAAAATTTGAAACTCTTAAGCTCCGTTTGATTGCAAAGTGGAAAAGGAAAATAAATTGAGTTAGTTTTGATGAAAAGATGGAAAATAAGTTGAGTGATAGGGATGACATCCTCTTGATTTTTAAGTTTTTCTATGAAGAAATTTTATTTGCTTGGTGGTGAGTAAAAAATTTCCACCAAAAATATTGAAAGATGGAGGATATATACTCATAAAATGAGTAACATATCTCACCTTATTTTCTATCTTTTCACACAAACTAACTAAATTTATTTTCTTTTTCCATCTTTGCAATCAAACGGAGCCTTAGGTTTTATTTGATTGCAAAGATGGAAAAGTAAAATAAATTTAGTTAGTTTGTGTAAAAAAAATAGAAAATAAGATGAGATATATTGCTCATTTTATGAATAAACATCCACCATTCTTTTATATTTATGGTGGAAATTTTTTTCTTACCACCAAGTGAAGAAAATTTCTTTATGGAAAAACTTAAAAATCAATAGGATATTACCCCTATCACTCAACATATTTTTCATGTTCTCACTAAAACTAACTCAATTTATTTTATTTTTCTACCTTGCAATCAAACGGAGCCTTAGGGTTAGTTTGGTTTGTGTTTTAACTTCCACAATGCTACGATTCATTCTAGAAGGATTCTAATGTTTATTTCGGATAATTTTGGGCTATGAATCATTATAGGAATGGATTACTATTTCAAAATTCTCCCTCTTAAGTGGATGGGAATAGAACATTAATATAGGCATTCTTTTAAAATTTTCACTTAAAACCATAATATCCCTTTTACGTAATTACTAAGACAAAAAAAATTTAATTTAGATTCCTTTTAAATGAAAAGAATCGTTATTAAACTTTTGCATATTATTATTATTATTATTATTATTATTATTATTGTTATTATTATTATTATTATTATTATTATTATTAAATGCATACAACTACTTTTCACTATTCTTAAAATTTAAATTTTGCCTTTTTAAAATGTTTAGAACTTGTTTTTTATAAAGCAGAAATATCCGAATGCCTCAACACACAACAAATTAAGCGAGAAATGTTAAAGGCATTAGCATCACAATTAGAGTTTTTAAAAGATGATGATACTATACTATGTCCACCTCTTCTAAAGCCCAGTCTATTAAACCTATGTCCTCTAATGGAGATGAGGATGAAAATTTAGATGATATAAATCTTAGTGAAGATATGGAAGACTATCTGGATAGACCTAATCTAGGACAATGGATTGATAGTTTTGAAGAAGAAAAAAAAAGAAGAAAATAATTCGAATAGACATTCTAAAGGAAGTGGTCCTAAAGACAAAAGACAAGATAGGGGAAAAGGACCCGTGAAATAATTCTATTCCGACATCTTTTATAAAGAAAGATTCCACCAGCGCAAGAAAACAAAAGAATTTTTAACTTTTTCAAAAGGTGAATAGGAATCACACGACTGCAGACAATTCAGCACACGCATGCCCTTAGGTCACCTTCCACTACAGACTTTAACTAGTTTGAAGTCCAGCCCTTTCTAATTTGTATAAATAGGAATGTAAATTCAATGTAGAGTAAGGCTTGAATTTTCCTTTCTCTTTCTCTTGTACTCTCCTCCTTTGTAATTTTCAGTTTAAATCAATAAAATTATTAGTTTGGGCTTTTTAAAAGAAAAAAAATCATTATTAAAATTTTGCATTTTTTTATTATTATTATTATTATTATTATTATTATTATTATTATTATTATTATTATTATTATTATTATTGTTATTATTATTTATTAAATACATACAACAACTTTTCACTGCATGTTCTTAAAATTTTAAATTTAAATTTTACCTTTTTAAAATGTTTAATTAGAACTTGTTTTTTAATTTTATAAAATAAAGAGCATTTTAGTATTTCACACATATTTCATTCATATTCTTGTTTGAATCAAAACCTTAGATGTAATTCAATGTTACATGAAAGCAGTATTCATGTCCGAACTACATATACACAAAGTATATATGTTAGATGTTAAGAAAAGTTTTTCAGGAATTTAGGATCCTATTACATTTGCAAAACTTGAAAATGAGCCCTAATATGATATACTAGGAGTACACTAATCAATAGTTATAAACTTTTTAAATTGTACACATCTCGTCTACGCTAGAATTTCAAGTAATGAATAGAAAATAGACGTATATACATTTGTCTAATAAGTAATCTACTATTTGTGACTGTTGATGTAGGCATTGTATGTACATTTTAAGATGTAGATCATTAATTTTGGATCCACAACACTGGCACGATCGGGTTCCTCGCGTACATTTTGCCACGCGTGCTATTCCCATTTGTCTAATAAGTAATCTACTATTTGTGACTGTTGATGTAGGCATTGTATGTACATTTTAAGATGTAGATCGTTAATTTTGGATCCACAACACTGGCACGATCGGGTTCCTCGCGTACATTTTGTCACGCGTGCTATTCCCATTTGTCTAATAAGTAATCTACTATTTGTGACTGTTGATGCAGGCATTGTATGTACATTTTAAGATGTAGATCATTAATTTTGGATCCACAACACTGGTACGATCGGGTTCCTCGCATACATTTTGTCATGCGTGCTATTCCCATCGATCAGACAATCGAGTTCGACTACTCTAGTTGTGGAATTTCGTTTAATAAGGTGGCCCGGTATTTTAACTGGAAATTAGTGGAAGAAGCTGTTCTACTCAAAAAAAAATTTACATTTTGACTGCAATTACTTGCATATATAGACATTTTTTGTATCAAGTACTCTTTCTTTAGCAAACCACAACATGCAACACAATAAGTTTGACAAGTTCAGAGTTGTTGCATGAACCTCTTCATATGTATGAAGGTTCATTTAATCTTATAGTTTAATTAGTTAATGCATCAAAATAAGGAATAAAAATTAATGGTGGGTCTGTATAGAATCCATTCAGGCAGAACAATATTATATACTTGTGTATATTGTGTATACTGAGTCAGAGATGAAATATTTTACCTCCATTTATTCACTCCAAAATACAGGATTTGTGAAACCACTTATGGTATGCTGTGGCACCAGAGGCAGTTAGGGTGTGTTTGGTGTGTTGGATAAGGGAGTAGGGTAGGATCGGATAGGATTTGTTTAATTATCCCATTATTTCTGATGACAAAAGCCAAATAGAATTATTTAATCCACTCAATCCCGCACGACAAACAGAACCGGCCTTAAAGTAAATAAGAGATTTTTTGTAATTGAATTAACTTAACTGTTATTTTACATAATGGGAGGGATAGCCCTATTTATAATAGAAAATAACCTCTTTACTTAACTCACATTATTAATGTGGGACAAAATATTTTTTTCTAAACAGAAAATATTTTTCTAATTACAAAAAATATCTCTTACCAAAAATAATAAACCTTGACTCACACTTACACTTACCCTCAAGTTAGCATAAATAGCTCCCATATCTAACTTGTCGAGTGAGTCGTGAAAGTATTTCTTATCAATATCATGTGTTAAAACATCCGTCAACTGTTTTTCTAACTTTACGAACATAATATCGATCAACTTCTCAACCAGCCTCTCGTTAATAAAATTGCGATCCACATCAACATGTTTAGTTATAGAATGCTGAACCGGGTTGTTCACAATGTCGGGCAGAGCTTGATTATCACAGTAAAGTTCCACAACCTTCTTCGGCAGAAAAACAATCTTAATAAGCAAGACTCGTAACAAAAGTTCACAAACATCTTAAGACTTTTCTTGGTACTCAGCCTCAGCTACAAAACATGCTAGTACATTTTTTCTATGCCATGTAACCAGGTTAACTCCCACAAAAGTAAAGTATCTAGACATAGAACGCATATCTAAAATATTGCATGCCCAATCTGCGTATGTATAACCTTTGACATTATGGTGTCCTTTCTTTTTAGAAATCAACCATTTACCTAGGGCTTCTTTCAAATAGCGTAATATCTGCATTACAGCTCCCATATTATCCTCATTGAGGGAATGGATAAACTAACTATCCACACTCACTGCATACGCAATATTAAGCTGAGTATGTGAAGGATATATCAATCTTCCAATGAATCTTTGATATCTCTCCTTATTTGTAGGTACTTGATCTAGATATACTGCTAGATCATGATTCTGTACAATAGGTGTCTCGTATAAAGTACATGCTTGCATTCATGTTTCCGATAACATATTCAATACATTTTTTTTTTGGATTTTGAAAGACCTCATTTGCCTCTAAAACCTTTGAAGCTTCCTTAACATTAGCATCAAAGGCCACTCTAAAGTTGCTGGCCTCTGGTTTATTCTAGGCTGCCTTCTTTTTATGCCCTTTTAAAGTTGCTTTCTCGACCTTCAGCTCTTGCTGGCATGCTTGGTTTCCAGTTCGGCAAAATGTTGAACGGACTGAAAATACAAAACATGTTAAGAAAATTAACACCAAAAATGGGTGAAAGATGTACTTCAAAAAAAAGGAGAAACTTACTGCAGTCATGCTCTGGAAGTTGTTCATCACTAGGTCATTAGTAGTTTGGGCCTCCAAAGTAACTCTATCTCCAAGAGGGGTGATGCTGGTGGCCAGCCCAAATGCAACATGCCTTATCTCCTAAGCAAAATCTTTTGCAGTAACAACCGGTTTCTCATTTAGAAGGAAGGGTTACCTGCTGGCTTCGCGACCACTTGGGATGATACTCCAAATTCATCAGTATGCGAGAGCAGGGGACTCCTTGAAATGGTTTCCTCAGCCACGACATCAGTGACCATATAGGGATTGGTCACTTGGAGAAAAGGATTTATAGGTGGATCCAAGTTCATATCACCCCCTGCAGTAGGGACGTCTTCAATAAGAGGGGCAACGATTTTCTTTTTGCTGGTAGGAATGGCCAAGCTCCCCAAGGTGCCTACAGCCTTGGCACCTTTGTTCCTCTTGGCCAAAGTCTCAGCGATTGTTGGCCACGACATGTTGTCTTCAGAAAAAAAAAATAAACAGTTTTGTTTCTTCTTCTTTTTCTCTACAAGACAAAGTACTCTTGGAATAAGTCTTCTACCACTTCTTCCTCCTCGGCTTGAAGGTTTCCTTCACCCTTAGAATTTGAGATAGGAAGAGCCTTACCTAATTAAGCCAAAATATTATATTTTTATACTTATTTAGTTGGCCCAGTGTATATGAATTTGATTATAATTATCCAGAATTGTTGAGATTTGAGTTTTATTAATGAAACAAGATAATATGTTAGTTTAGAGTGCATTTTATCAATTTTCGCCGATAAAAGTGAACAAGAGTAAAACCGAAAAGCAAATTTTCCAATATTAGTTGTTGCCAATTAAATTTAAAGTTGAATTGAGTTCAATGAGTGAACTGAAATAAAATCCCAAGCCTAATCACGAAGGGAGTGAATGAAAATGTTCAAGAGAAGGCAATGGATCAATCCCAAGCAAAGAAAAAGTCATTTGAATCAATTTAAGAAACTTTCTGATGAAAAAGAAATTCACCGCGCGCAAGCCCTCTTTTCAAGCCAATTTTGTTACCGATCCGTATAGAATTTGAAGAAAACTCCAGGGATAAAAGTTGTAGATATCTAAGTTATCTACGTTTAGGCGAAATTTTACATCATTCAAAATTCGGAGCATAAAATTATAGCAAAAATACAAAAAAAAATGTGCTGGAAGATCAAAGTTTAGCGCGAATGCGTAAGAATATTGAAGGTGTCGGAAATTAACAAACACAGGCCTAGCCCGAATGGTCAGCCTGTCAGCCTATCACCTTGTGGTCCTTAGGAAATTAACAAATGCAGGCATAAGAATATTGTTAAATTAATGCGACACACATGGGCCAAGCCCATGACCAAAGCAACCAACCTAAGGCTTTGTCTACTATTAATAAAAAAGAAGAAGAGCTAAAAGCTATATAGCCCATAGCATAGAACAACAACGGCAGCCGCAGCCATCAATTTTCTTCCTCTCCCTCCATTCTTCTTATTTCTTTATTTTATTTCTTTTAAACGTTAAGGTTTTATTTGTACTACTTTCATTACTTTTTTTTTAGTGTTAATTTCGAGTCAGAGACAAAGGGTTTGAGTATATTTTTGAAAATTAATTTTATATTTTATTATTATTTATGCGTTAGATTATTGTTTCAATTTTAGGTTTTTAATTTAATTAATGCTTTGTCAATTCTTAGTATAAATTTTGCACGTTAAGGTTTTTAATTGCTTTTTAATTTATAAATTTATATGCGCTATTTTATTTAATTAATTTATTGAGTATGAATTTATTAGATATGTTTGTCTAGTTCCGTAGAGACCAAATATGTTGACGCGGTAATTTTTTGAACCTAAATTCAATTATAATTAATTTTATATAGGTTAAAAGGTCATTATAAATCTGATTTTTAATAAATTATTATCTTAATATACTAATCACATACTTTCAAAAGAAATTTAACAAAATATTTTCAATAAAAGAACCAAACTAGTTTGAATTATTATTTTTACACTAAATCATAACCTTTCAAGTTAGAGAACGGTCTATACTCTTTAAATTAAATGGTTATGTATAATTAAAAATATCGAATAGTCTATACTCTCTAAATTAATTGGTTATATATCATTTTAGACATCAAATTAGAGCATTCTATTTTTGGTACTTGTTTTAAACCTTACTTTTTGATACCAAAATCGCTAATTTTATGTTTTCACCGCTCATTTTAGTTCAAATTTGATATCAATCACATTTTAACCTATTTGAATTAAATTTTATTAAACTTAATTTTAATAATTGGTTTTGTAGTGTCAAGCACTACTTCACTTCAATAAACATGTGTTTTTGATAAAATTAAGTAATGCGAATTGATTCCGTAACTAGTATTAATACATTTAGTTCATGTCACGCGTGGATTATCACTAAAGATACGAGATTATGAGATCAATTAGCCATGGAATATATGTTGATTTTTAAGAAAAAAAATAATTAGCAAATGATTCCCGATCCACCAAATTAGTATTGCTCGGAACTTATGAATACCCCTAACGCTTTTTTTTTTTTTTTTAATTAAAGTTTTTCATGTGTTTAATTAATTTAGTTCGCTTTTTTTAATATTTATTTTATTTAACTTTATTACATGTTCTTGTTATACTAGTTTAGTAATGTCTTGCTACCTTTAAGATAATTTTTAGTTGCGTGTTTTATTTATTTATACTGGCCTTAGTTAGTTTAGTTATCGAGTTACACTCCATTCGCTTCGTATTTTATCTTTTCTTTATCTTTTTCTCCTTTCTCCCTTTTGAAAGAAACCTTCTTAGCTCAAAGAACTACCCTCCTACAAGTGGATCGACCTCGAACTTATCGAGTATTTATTACTTGACTGACTACTTGCACTTAGGTGTTATAACTCACATTTTTTCTGCTGAGTCATTACCCCAATATCTAGGAATGGGTTGGGCTGTGGGGATATCTATAGTTAGTAGGTCAGCCAAAGGCTCTTAGATGAGGATATGCCTGAATGACGCCCAACTGGCGGGGTGATAATCAATTTAGTAGCTTGGGACTTTGACTTACCTTTCCTTTTTCTCATTTTCTTTCTCTTTGAAGGCTGGTCAGTTTCAGACTTACTCTCAAAAAGTTCACCATGAGCTCGACGAGCCTCCCTATTTAGATTTTTAAGTATAACCTTGGTGTTAACTATGTTTTACTTCTTGAAGAGATGCTATTTTACATGCCAATTTAGCTTAGGTTCAACCCATTTGGTTGAATTATTCCTAGTGGAAACAGTGGTATGAGCAGAATATGTGCAAACTTAGGATACCTTTGAGGACCTAGATTTTCTCCACCGTCGTAATGATTCAAGGTATTAAGTTGACTAACCTTTATGAATTCTAGGTTTGGCTTCTTGTAGCTGTCCTTAGGACCACCAACTATAAATGAATTCAACAAATACGTTAGCTCGACAAGAAAAGATAAACATATCATAAATAAAAGCTGTTATGGTTTGCCACGAACTAAGGGAGCCGAATTGCATAGGGATAGGTTTATTGAGGATTAAGCTCCATATACCAGGTTTATTTTTGACAGGCCTTCAACTAAAGAAGGAGATATTCACTCTAGCCTTCAGGTTCCATTTGCCTTCAGATTGGTTGAGGCCATAATAGAACTTTATTTCATCCAAACCAAGAGACGTGCCGAACCGCCGGTTTAATTTAGCCACGCCTAAAATTATCCTAATGATGTTTAGGGTAAGTTGGCCTAAATGAAATTTAGTATCTCTAAGGAAATCAACCATTAATGAATCTAAAGGACATCTAAATCTGGCCTGAGAAAAAAATAAGGTTCTAACCAAATAAGTCCTGAGCCAAATAAAAATTTCATCATATAAGGATTCTTAATGGCATCACACGCAGTCCATATAGTTCCCTTAGGAATATACCTCTGGCCAAACTCTACCATTCTTTGGGGGTCTTAAATGCAATCTTCCTATAACGAAAGTTGGGGATTGAGATTAGATTTTTGTAAATAAAAAAGGGGGATATAATGAAGAATAGTGAAGAACACTCGAGAACTGTTGAGTCTAAACAAACTAAAAATGCAGAAACAAAGAATTTTTTAAGAAGAAGACTTATAAACGAGAGAGTAGTTCGGAGTTTGATGAACTTGGAATGACGTTAACAAACAATCTTAAAAGCAACAACCTTAAATATGAAATATGTGAGAGATTTTATTGTAAGTGATTATGTGAAGGCAAAAAGAATAGAAGAAAGCTGGAAAGTAGAAGAAAAAAAAGGGCATTTTCCCCTTCCCCTCTTTCTCTTTAGACGGCAGTTTCCACCTCGGGAACCGCCGCCTCATCATCATCATGTCACATTAAATGTGAAATGACAACTATTCTCACACCAAGATTTGAAGATAACACGTTGGCTAATAGAATGGCGGCACGTGGCATGTTTTCGGCAATAATATAAAACTTCCTTAAGAAGCTAATAAACTCTTTTCTATTTGGATAAATATGAAATTTTTTTGCTAAATATGGAAACTAAACCCGTGAAGATATCACCATTAGGTATCTAAGCATCTGAGCTCAACTTGCTAGCCAAGCTCCCATGCTTTAGAGGCAATTGAGGGAGCCCAAAAACAGAAATGCCCAATTTGGCCCTTGATTGGGTTCTACGCCTAGCTTTCCAGCTAAACCAGGCTCACCATTGAAGAATTCATTTAAAGGCTCATTCTAAAAGAGCCAGGACCCAGCTATGTTGAGATGGTTTACATCAGTTAAGATGGTCGTGCCAACGTGGCATGTTAGCCAAGATGGTCGCAGTGACATGGAATGACTTCTTTAGTAGTATGGATAAGGTTAATCCACTTGATGTATTATAGATAAGGATAAAGCCACTTGTAAAAATAATAGAGAAGAGCCCAAGTCTACTTTTTTTAGGCTTTTACTATTTACCCTGATGGTGTGTTATAAACCCTAATGCTATACTTATAAATAAAAAGGGTTAGGCGCTTTATAAGAGTCTTGAATTTTAAACAATCAATCCGAGAGAGATAAACTAAGCTGGTAGTTTTTTTTGTAAACAATCACTTCATTGCTTTGAGCAAATACATACACACATAGGGTTGATGTACTACTGGATTGATAGCTAAATCAATTGGTGAAACCACCCTTAAACAAATCCCTGGTCCTCTATTATGTTCACTCTTATTCCTACTTATAAACATTGTGCTTAAACCTTACCTTATGAAGGGATCCAAATTTTTTGGCACCCATAAGTAAAATATCAATTATTGCGCTATTTATTTATAAGGAGTTTTCAAATGAATCCACTAAATTATTCTTCTCACCTTTCCTTTCTCTTCACCCCATTAATTCATTAAAAGCCAAAAATGTCCTTAACAATAGGAAAAAATCCAGGGCTGGATCAACCCTAAAACCAAGAAAAACAATTAAACTAATTTTCTCAAATTCACAATGTGTCGAAACCACACAAACGAACCCTATCCAATGAACTATGTTGGACCGCTCTGTCCAACTTTCTTCATAAAAAAATCCAAACGGAGATGCCGGATGAGAATAACGAGAAAAGCTAGTAAGTGGAGTACTAATTGAAGAAACAAAAGGAAAGGCTATATTGGAAAAATGGAAAGTAGAGAGATAGATAAGACTTTATTTGGTTTGGAAACACATGATAATTTCATTAAATTCTTAAAAATATATGAGAAGAGAAAAATGGTTTACTGGTGTGAGAATCCGCAAATGTGTCCCCCGGGTCTCATTCCCGTGTTTGGGAGTTTGTAATGTCAGAACGGATTCATTCATTTCATTTGCTTCGATACCGGTACAAATCCTATTTTCTATCTCTAAATGCAAATGGGTTCAATCAGAGTCACCAGTATGTTTTACGAGAAAACATACAAAAAGTTCGTTTAAGGGTAAAGGCCAAAGCAAGCCTTATTCTTACACGTTTGTCTACGAAACCGGAATTTTTATACGGTTCGAGAACTATGTTACGATTTGGGAAGGTGTTAGACACCCATTCCGCCATTTCAGTCTCTAGTGACTTTATATGTTTATTCTATGTTGAAAAACTTAGATGCCTTTACTAAGAAGTCTACTTCTTTCCCAAAGTATGATTCTGTAGGAAAAAAACTTGATTTTGGAAAAAATGGGAAATGAGATAAAAACCTTGTATTTCGTAATCCGATATTTTATTTTGATACAAATGACAAAGTTCGAAATTTTTGAATATTAAAAAAGGTTCTAACATTGCTTACTCATATAACAATATTAGTTTCCTTTTTATTTTGGTCACTTTGGAAAAAGTCGGATTCTCGATGGGAATTGATTTGATATGGATTTGGACTCTTGAGGAGAGTATCAGATATATCGCAATCTATGTGGGAGACTAGACATTCGGTTTTAATCTTTTAAGTAACTTTTATCGTTCCGAGTTTTGAAAACTTAATTTATCCGGATGATAATATACTTACTTTTTCTGATTTTCAAAAATGGTTTTATCAAGGTTTTGCTTGAAGAAAACTGTAGTATATTAGTAACTTGATAATAAGTTATTCAATTAGAAATTAGACAAAACGAAGGAAAACAAGTACATAGATATATAAACTTTAAATATTAGAAGAAACTTTATTTACTTTCTCGACGAGATAAAATAAAGTAAAAGAGAGAAAATATAATATGACTGAAGATAATCCGGTGGATATAGGCTTTTCTTCTTCAAAGATAGTCGAGAGTTCAACTTTGAAATATGAAACGTTAAGTATTGAGAACTCAGAGATTCCTCGAGAACTTGATAATAATAAATTGAACTTTGAAAATCTTAAGAAATCAGATTAGAGAGAAAGATAATAGCTCTTTTTCCTTTTCCAAATTTGTTGTCTCCAAAACCCTTAGGGTGGTTCCATATTTATACAGCTCGGGGGAGTTTATCGCGCAACATTCCCTTGAAAAATGGAACTGTCGCACGACATTTTGCCAGATGTCGCGCGACAAACGGCTGAAGGGTTGTCCCCGACAAACTGATATATCAGGGAGTGGATGGTCTGGGTCAGAGCGGTTTGTCGTGCTATATCTGAAGGTTTATCGTGCTACAAAGGTCTTTGAAAATAGGTTTGTCGTGCGACAAATCCTTCTAGGAACAAGTTTGTTGGACTACAAGCTTTTCGAAGCAGTTTCTAGTATTTTTGGGTAAGTTTTTAGACTCAAAAAAGGTGCTTTTAGGATTCTTGCGGGGTCATGAATTGGGGTGTCTATAACTGGGTGAAAATAAAATCACTCTTATTTGTAATTTTATTGATTAGATCACATGCATATGTAATGCGTGTGTTACTCACATATATTTAGTTTAAACAAAAATTTAAAACAAAGATATTAAATGGCCTAGTGGTTAAACAGTAAATTACTTTGTAAAATATTCAAGATTCGAACTCACTTGCAAGCATATTTTTATTGAAAAAACGGAACGCAAGATAAAATAGGCAATTCAAAAATCTGACGCGATTTTATATAATAGCTAGTGTAGATAAATTGATATTTAGCCATTTAGGTGGGTAGTCTTTTAAATGTTACCGAGGAGGATCGAAGTACGAAGCTAAGTGAAACGTTACCGAGAGGGATCGAAGTACGAGGCTAAGTGAACCATTGCATTTGTTATGTTAAACAGTCCCCTTGAAAAGATTTTGTGACGATAACTAATTATTTTGCGATACATTCTGTCCCGTATGCCGTGTACTTTCCTTCCAATTTCTATGGTGCAGATAATTAGAAACTAAGCCAGCTTTGACTATCAAGTTGGACACGTTTTAGCTAGTTAATTATCTTTGGTATAGAAGAGATGATTTTTTATTTTAATTTCGTAGAGTTCAAAATTGTACTTTTATTTTTAAAAACTATGCTGATATAAAAAATAAAAATTGATTTATTCATTTTCTGACGCCTGCAGGGTGGGGGCATCACAAGCATAATACATACATACATAGAGAAAGAGGTAGAATATAAAGAGACATTCACTTATTTTAACAAAAAGAAATGATTCGCATTTAAAAGTGTAAATAGATGAATTCTTTTATAAAAATTTGTAGAGATGATATATATATATAATTAGTAGATCATCTCAACTAAATTTTGTAAAAAATTCAACCTAAAAGTAGCTGTATTGAAAATTTGATGTATATATGTGTGTTTTTGATTGTTGAAATTTTTGATGATCGTGTCATCAACTTCGAGGTTCAATTTCTTTTATGAAATTTGGTTGAAGTGATCTACTCAATATATATCATCTCTACAATTTTTTATAAAATAATTTATCAATTTACTCGTCTAAATGAAAATCCATTATTTTTATTAAAATAAGATAATCTCTCCTTTTATTCTATATATATATACACGTTTTTTGATGTGGCGTTGCTTGTGGGGTTAAACAAAAAAGACTTTTTCTAAAAGAACAAACTTGATACTTTCTTTTTAATAAAAGACAATAGTTTTGGATGATTAATTTGAAGGACAAAATTGTTTAAAGGAAATCAACATTGTTATTTAATTATTATTTTCAATTAGTATTCTTCCAAAATTACCCTTACTAACAACATAGTGTTAAAATTATTAAATTAAATTTCTTATAATCTCTCCTTTAAATTCTACGAACTTATCTATACCAAATAAAATTCAAAAAACATAGATAAATGTACTTTGAAATTCAAAATCGATAAATAAATAAACTAACCAATTCAAATTTGAACTTACCATCTTTAAGGATCCTGCTGGAAGGAATCTTCAATATCTCGAACGTTAACATAAATATATCTATCGACGTGCATAGTGGTGGTGGTCAAGCTGGATTATAATTAAGTGGGGGCAAAATGCAAAACACACAAAATCATATTTAAAATTTTAATGCAAACATAATAGTATAAGCCCTTAGGGTGTAGTGCAGATGGCCGAGGGAACCAACCTTGTGGCCTTCCAGCAACCCATTTTGAACGTCAGCGGGTCGACACCCTGCAAAAATACTATTCCTGATTCAAAGGCTCGGTAGGTCTTAGAGCAAATTTGTCAAGCCGTAATTTACCCGATTGGTTTAGGTCCAAGCCCCCCACAAGTGGGGGCATGTACTCACCCCCAATTGCCCTTACATGGCTCCGCAAGTAGACATGGGCAACGAAGCATTTTGGGGAAGTCAGGCATATTTAAGCTTGAATTCTTGGATTGAACCAAAATCTCAAGACACCTGCATATAAATTCAAAAGAATATATCAGCACATGTATTAATATAATTATATTACAGTATGGAATGAAAAATGGTTATGAAAATTAAGAGAACAACAAAATAAAAGGAAACATGATAAAATGCTATTTAAAAATTATATACATTCGAATTAGTGAACATGCAAAAGAGAGTTGATATAGAACTTGAAAATTAATGGTTTAATACAGCACGACCCAGTTAAGACATAATGGTGCAATGACACACTTTACGGGTGTACAATGCGGATTTAAATTTCTTGTGATGGTTGGGTTAATATTATGAACAAATTTATCAACCCTTTTTTTTTGATAAATTAAAGTACTTTAATTTATAGTTCTTGCATTAAGACTTCCACTTTTTGTGACGTCATAAATAAATTATATTTTCTTTTAAAAAATAATCAATGTACGTTAAACCACTGAAATAAATAAAAATCAATAAGTCCTATTTTTGGTCACTAATGATATTAACATTTGCATTTTTTTTCTTAAAAAAAAAAAGAAGAAGAGGAAATTTAAGTCTATTCTATTAAAATTAAAATTAGTAAAAACTGTCAAAACAGAATATTAATTTGAGAAATATAGAAATATAATAGAAGTTAATAAAAATAACCACCCAAGTTGTACCTAACAATTCTAATAATTTGAACCATTACATATTTAACCACCATTAATTAGCAACGTGCAGAATCTAATCTCATAATTAAAGAGCATATTATCAAGTAAATAATTAATAGTTTTAAATGAAAAACCTTAATTTCATATATAAATATAATGAAATTAATATATATTTTTTAATAAAAGAATCACCCACCAGGAGAATAATGGGAAAGACAAACTTTTATGATAATGCCTGTTCCATATATAGGCTTTCCCTAACCAAAGTGCTTAAAAAGAGGAAATGTTGGGCTGGGCTTAGAATGCTATAGCATGAGTATGTAGTATTAATATGAAAAAAAATTGGGGTTGGTTACAGCCCAAGTGTGCCCATGCCTAGATCGCTACTAAAAATACTTAATTCTCCGCATTATAAATAAATAATAATATTTGATTTAGTGGTAATTAAATGTGCTTTAATATTAAAGGTAGTGAGTATATGTTCTATGTTGAGACTATCAATTTCACATCGAAAGAGTAGATAATCATAATTCAATATATAAGATATGGGGACTACTCCACTTATTGCAAATTGGTTTTAGGTTGGGTACACCGAAATCCTACGCCACACGTGAGGGCATAATTCAATATATAAGATCTAGGTGCTACTCTACTTATTGCCAATTGGTTTTGGCTTAGATGCTCCGAAATCCAACATTCTCCATATTGCATTATTTTGTATTAATTTAATACGCAAGACGCGTAATTAAATAATTTTGTGTACATACCAAAAATTGCGCTGAAATCCACTTAGTAATATAGTATAGATAATATCACACCCATCTAACAATAATGGACAAACTACATCCAACACATGAAAATGATCTATATCAAATCCACTTATTAAAAGGAAAGCTATAGAAAACACACACTAATTGCCAAGCTTTGTCTCAATCATCTTGGAAGAAACTATCCACAAAGATTCTGCCATGGGGATATGATACATTATTTTAATATGTCTGCCATGGGGACACTATAATATAATTGATGTGGAAATAAAATATATTATTTTAATATGTCTGATATAGAGATACGACATTATAACTAACGTGGAAACATAATACACTATTTTAATATGTTTGTTTCGAAAATACTACAATATGTTCGATATAGAAACAAAATTATTGTAACCTAATGTGTTTAACTAAAACTTTTCATATGTAAAACATTGAACATAAATGAGTGAGGGACAAAACTGTAAACATACCTTCAAAAACAAAGAAACAAATAGAAAAAATAAATGTGACAAAAATATATGATTGTCCTCTATTACTAACAAGGTTAATGGTAGGGCATATTTCCATTAATTTTAGATGAGAGGGACACGTGTCGTTTTATTATTGGAGCCCTCATGATCCCGTCCAATTTTGCCCTCATTAAAAATGGACTCTAATTAGAGTATGTCTAAATTAAATAAAAATTTAACTTTTTTTATTTTCTTTTAGCATTGGTAAGGGTATATCAACTAATTAATATAAGATTGGTTTAAGAAGATTTAATAGCATTTTTATTTGGGGAAATGCTATTAGCACTCCACTTTAGTACTAAGGCACTCCACTTTTATTTTTAGTGACATAAAAAGTGTCCCAAAAGGCATATATAAGTGTCACTAAAAATGAAAGTGGAATGCCTTAGGACAAAAGTGGAGTGCTAATATCATTTCCCTTTTATTTGTTGTAAAAACTTTGATAGATTCTTTTAGGTATATGATATTCTATCCCTACCACTCTATATGCAAATAAATATAGTTTTTTTTTGTTCCCTTTTTCAATAGAAAAGAGTTGTGTACAAGTTTAAGAATTTGCATTCACAATAATAAAAACAACATACCATTTACCATTAAAAAATCAACAATAAAATTTTTCCTTAGAAAAACTAACATCCATAATCTCAATGCAAAATCTAAATTTAAATAAACCTCAAAATTCTTAAATACAAGTATTTGCTTAACGCAAAACATAATTATTTTTCATATTTTAGAAAATTAATAATATATCTATATAGATATATAATAAAAGAAAATTTAATATTAAACGTACTTAGCATTATAATAATAAAAAAATCATACTATACACGGATTTAAAAGAAAATAGAGAAGTGACGATGGACTCCATTTAAAGGAGAAATGAAGATAATGATAAGTAGAAGATGGTATAAAAACATAGATTAAGTTTTTGTTTACCTAATCTGGTGTGCCCTTACTAATTATAAATGAATATAGTAAAATTTTTATTTTTACGTAATTGAATATGCTCTAATTAAATACTTATTGCCTATTAATAATTGTTAATGTAACTTTCAAAATGTAAAATTAAAATTATAAGGCCCTTACTTTTCAAAGAAATTAAAAAATAAAGGGGAGAAAAGGGTTTCTCAATTACACCAAAATTGCATATTCGATTTTTCTTTATTGAGTCAGCAAAAGAATCGCCGAGCGAGAAAGATAGTTGTTTTATATTCAAATTACAAGTATCTCTTCTCCTAGAAAAGCATGGATATTTCAGTTAAAGTTGAAGTATTGGTATCGAATATATATCTTACACGATTATGAGGCTAGCTAATACATCGGGATATATACATGATACATATATATCAAAGTATCCATTTTTTTATTTATTTTGGATACACAAAGAATATATATTGGATACTTGCGTGATATGGCGAGGTAAATTTTGTAATTTTTTTTAATTGGGGTCACTTTAAAAATAACAAGTAATTTCTTTAATATAGAAACTTTTAAAAGAAACTTGGACTTTTCCTTTACAACTGAGTAAATAAGTTGACTCTTTTATCATAAGATAAAACGATCGACCAAATGTGTTTCGTCTGTAATTATTGTCTTTTGGTATCTATTCTTCGTTTGTTGTTTAAGTTAAAATATTATATCTATTTTTAGGTTATTATGCAATTGAAATTGCTCAGGTGTTTTTTAATTTTATGAATATTAATGATATTGTTCATAAATTTATAAAATTCTTATAGATGAACAATTGAATATATATGACATATAATATTATATAATTATTTTTTATTATCCGTATTCAAGACATATCGTGTTCTAGATTTTTCTAGTTTTATTGTATTATTGTATCGATGTAGTATCGTATCCGATATCTATATCCGTGTTTCATTGCCCGTAAGTCTGGAACTTATGCAATCCCTTGGGGAAGCCAAGAAATGTTAAGGGGTTGTTTGGCTAGAAATCATATCAATTTTTTTAATACAGGTGGGGTCAACTGACTAATTTAGTGGATGTATACAAAACTACCTTATAAATTTCTGATACATTTAATGTTTGTACATCATAATAATAATATCAAAAAACGGCTTATTCAATGACTATCATAAAAATAGTGTTGGTTAGTTAAGATCTTTGAAATAGTTTTCAGGAGCATATAACATAAATTTTGATCGCTTAGTATATAGTACATATATATATATAGAGAAAATTTTAAGTGCAAATCAGTCCGTACGGACTATTGGTCTTTTTGTAACAATTTTTTGACGTTAAAAATATCTCTCAAATATTTTAGTGATGAAAAACGGTTGATAAAAAGTTTAGTCCGCACGGGCCGACCCGTACCAGAAATACTATATATATATTAGATTAATAGTTTCACTCTAACCTTATTTTTTAAGAAAACATTAATTTTAAACTAATTAATATTATAATTACATTTAGAATATTGATTAAATTATAAAGAAAGTAATGAGATTACTAATTTCGGACATAGATACAATTAATTTGTTACGAGGATAAGATAGTATTAAGATTTGCAGTGTCATATCATCTAGCTAGGCCGAACTGATTCGTTTACAGACTGCTTTTAGTTACGAAAAAAATTCCATTGTTACATTCATTGGAATTACATTTGTCATTAAACCCCGAAAACTATCACTAATTATATACTGGTCCATGAACAAATAGATTTTTTTTAAAGAGATACCATACAAATAAATGTTTATATCTATACAATGTATAACGCATGCATGAGGAGGGATTTTAGTGTGTCTATTGAATTACTAAAATATCCTTCAGTAATAACAGAAAATGAAAAAACTGTACAAAATTTTCGGTACATTTACCGTTAGGACAGAGCGAATGAAGCAATTTAACAATTTAGTTTTTCTAATGACCTTTAAAGATACCTAATTATAGTTAAAATATGGAAATTTTGAAAATCAGTTTTTGTAACAAATGTAGTTTGAATCAAATGTATGTTTGAGCTATAGTTATTTGATCAATACTTTACATAAAATCTAAGAATAGATAATTCGAATAATATCTTGTTTGAATATAACTTGTAATGTGGATGTGCACTTCTATGATCTAGATAATGTATATCATTGAGTTATTTCTTCTGATTTTGTAATTGTGTGATGTATATTGGTATATATGGCTATTATCATTGTTAAATAACACTTTATTAACTTATTGTAATTATCAAAATAAGATTAATTGACTTTAAGGTCAACAAATTCCATTGTTACATTCATTGGAATTACATTTGTCATTAAACCCCGAAAACTATTACTAATTATATACTGGTCCACGAACAAATAGATATTTTTTAAAGAGGTACTACACAAATAAATGTTTATATCTATACAATGCATAACGCATGCATGAGGAGGGATTTTAGTGTGTCTATTGAATTACTAAAATATCCTTCAGTAATAACAGAAAATGAAAAAAACTTTACATTGGGAAGTGAAGGTTTTGACCTTTAATTAAGTTATGAAAAATGTTAACATGTGGCAAATGTTTACCATACTATGAATAGAAAGAATAATATCTTGAATAAAAATATGTATCTAATTTAATGCATGTTATGATTTAATTATTTATATGTATATATTTGTGTCATACTATATTATATGTTAAATATGCATAAAATGAATTGTGTGACAAAAGAATGTGCATCTTAAAAAGTTTGCTTGACTTAAAGCTTTGCAAAAGGAGCCCTTTATTAATGAACCAAAGAAAACAAAGCTGCTACTCTTTATTATTTGTAGCCATTCTCTTGATTTTTGGTGGGTGAGGGGTCCTCTCCCCATAACTCTCTCTCTCTCTCTCTCTCTCTCTCTCTCTCTCTCTATACATAATTATATGTATGTTTTCATTTCTGTTTTTCATACCACAAATTTATTTAATTTCCTTCTTTTCAAATTTACCTTCAAGAATGAAGAAAAACGACCACAGGAATTGTAATTACAATGACAAGTAAATCTCAGCGTGTGGGTAATTGTACGAGTAGTTAGTAAAAGACTTTGATACACAAGATCAATAATTCGAGTCTCATCAATTATAAATCAGAACTATAAATGAATGCGACAAAAATATATCTCACCGAACCAGATAAGCATTCGATTAAAACCTCAAAAGCTCAATTGGGAGTTTTCTATGTCGAATCTCAACCAGTGGTGAAACCAAAATTAAATATTAAGGTAGGTAAAAATATTTTATGACGTACACTTTCCTTTGATATTTTAGTATTTCTAAACAAAGTAAAAAAAAAAGTCTTCATTTAAGTAACAAGATACATTAATTTTCAAAGTGCTAAAATACTAAAATTTAATATATTTAGCATTGCACGTAACAAAAAATAATGATAATGTAAATTAAGGTGAGCTTGTGGATGGCTAAAATTTAACCAAACCCATTTTGAAGAGAATCGGACCAATGGATTTTGCTTGTCATTTAGATTTTATGAATGAAGGTGATGTGCTGCTATGAACATCAAATAGAGAAGAAATCAGCAAACATAATGAAAACCAGATTTGTTTGGGGGTAGGTTCCTTCGGTGCTCTAATTCCCAGTCCGATAGTACATCCTCCTTGTGTGTGTGTGTGTGTTAACATTCTACTAGCTTAAAAACTTGAAGAAAATGGATACAACAATTAAGGTTTCTGACTTGGGGAAGAAGGGGATAATCTATGGGAGTGAGTGCAGGGATATTGGAATTAATTCTTCCTAACCGTGGCTTTCCCTTCCTATTTGTACGCATAGGATATAGTTACATTAGAGTTTGGGATAAATGAAAATTACTACAAAGTATAAACGTAGGCACTACTCCAAGATTTCAACTGTTCATAACCCAATTCACATTTATATAAGTAATTATTTTTCATCGTTTATCTTCCAACTTATCTATCTTATTTCCGTTGGCCGACCAATACGTTAGTCGGTCATCTTCCAACTAGCTCATTGCAGTCGGCCAATTACAATGGCTAATAGGTGGTCAACCCAAATTCAATGCACATACATCTTGATCGGCTAGATGGTTACTCATTTATAATAAGGTTAGGCCTCTAGGCCTTGACTATGGGCCGACCAGAATACTAGATCTCCAACCTGGGCCTTCCACAAAAGCCAGGTCCAATTTTTACCTCCCATACAGAGATAATGAAGAATTATTTTTTTTCCCCTCAAGTAAGGTGGGCAAAAGTTTAAATTGATTATTAATATTATTTTTTTCTAAACCAATAAGTAAATATAAATACATTATGGAAATAGTGTGGGTCGCTCCTTGAGATATCTCTCAGGCATAAGTATCATCATCCGCAAGAGGATAAAACGTACAATATATAAGTGTAAATTTACGAAACACCCTTGGTACATATTCTAGTGGCTGAAACAAACACATGGTTTGAAAGAAAAATTGCGTTGAAAAATGTATACGTACGGTGCAATCAGGTTCCAGACTAGTCAACTTAGTCCATTTGCGCGTAAATTAGCCTAGACATTTAAGCTCATTTTGATAGTAATATAAAAAATAAAAATAAAAATAATTAATATAAATGAAAGATGAAAAATAAGTTGAGGCATACAGTAAGATGCTCTCCATCTTATATTTATTTTTGTGAGTATATATGTTTTCCATCCTTCTTTATTGTTTTGTAGAAAAAAAATTCTCCAACATTACCCAAAGAAAATTTTTCCATGAAAAAATGCAAAAGTCAAGAGTTAATCTTACAACATTCTTCAACTTATTTTCCATCTTCTCATCTTAATTTTTTTTTTTCATGTTACTATCAAACGAAATCTTAATAATTAAAAGACATTTTGTTAATTCATGATTTCAAAAACGGGTGGGCTAAGTTTAAGAATAAAATTGATACACTTTTTCAAGTATTGAAAAAACGGTTAGTGATAGATGGTAGTGGTAACCTTTTAGTACTTGTTAGAAATAATATAGAAATAATAAGGATTAAGTTACAAAGGGCTGGACTGCAAAGTGCGATTGGGCTGGACTAAGGTCAAATTTGTAGGGTCCTTATGGCTAATTTTTTCTCCATGGGGTGGGCTCAAGCCTTGGTAGGCCCCCCTCCATCGGCTTTTGTTTTAATCATTGAAAAAAAAAAGCAATTAACGATGTAGGGATGTTGTGGCAAATTCAAAAATCAATTACTTAACTGCATTGAATCATTTTATTAAAAACCTAACCGAAAAAATATCGAAGTTGAAACGAAGAAATCGAACCAAAACAAAATATATTCGTAAAGTTTTAGCTATACATACATGTATGTACGTACACTTTGGGATAGTGCTAATCTTTTTTAGTTACACATACTCTTCAAATAGCTACTTTATGTGAGGTTGAAGTTTTACACTTTGTTTGATTTTTTTTTTTTTTTTTTTTTTTTTTTTATTGTGCCACTGCTACTTTTTTGAGTTACCTAAATGAGAGAAAAAGTTGAATCTAATAGAAAACTTGAATTTTGTTAGGTTAAGAGAGTAAAATATATTGAGTTATCCAGTTGATGAGAGAAAAAATTGAGTCTAATATAAAACTTAAATTGCATTGGTTGACACTAAAATAAATTGATTTTTGATTATTTTTTTTAAAAAAAAAACCATAAAAACCAAATAAACTCAAACTAAAGAGTTCGGTTCGGATCTAGTTCTGTCAATTTCAATATTCCGAAATCGAACAAAATCTAAATTTTGAATTTTTTTTAAATTCTACCTCAACCAAACCCAAAAGTACCCCTAAACAAATCAACACATATTGTTAAACTGCAACACAAGGCACAAATTTTAGTCATTGTGGTGTATGGGAGAGGTTTTTATATTTTTCTTTTAAGTGGTTTATTTTATTATAATGAAAGAAGAGGAAATTAAATGTCGTATCCTTAACTAGTCAAGACTAAAATTTAAGCATCCGTGTCCTATAAAATAATAAATTTCATTAGTAAAATTACAAAATCTAAACCGTTAATTTTAAATTGAAATTGCAAAGAATTTGAACGTTTAAGTTTGATTTGGGTGCTTGTACATTAATAAGACACACCTACTCTATTGATTTATGGAAGGGTCTAGAGACGTATACTACTTTAGAATTATTTCAAAAATCGAACCAATAGCACAAGATAGTATAATGAAAATTAATATATTATTTTTTTTAGTCACTTCCACAGAGGTACCACAATAGCAGAAACAGCGTTCAGTCCCAAAAACACAGCGAGAGATGACTAACCCCAAGGAATTTTATGCTTTCACGGGGAATTGAACTTGTGACATGCGCCTAAATCACACATCCAGGTCCCCCCTCTACTAGGCCAACCCCTTGGGGTTAATGAAAAATTAATACATTAAATTTTTGAATTGTACATATTTTACTAGTGTACGTTTTTTTATAAATAAATAAATTAAGTAAGCATTAAAATAGACTTTCATCAACCTCAATTTAAGGGAAAAAAAATTATACTTCGCCTATTCGTTTGCTTTATTTTAAATTTTATAGTTAGGTATAAAATTAAATGTAGGGGTTGCTTTATTTTAAAGTTGTCATACTTAAAAAAATTCAATTTTCATATATGTTATATTTAAATAAATAACATTTTGTCAGATACATTTTTCAGAAGTAAACAAACAACTTTTTCAGTTTTCAGTTTTCAATTCAGTTTTTAGTTTCAATTTTTAGTTTTCAGAATGTTTTATGAAACATTACCTTACTCTATCTTCGTAGTTTAATTGGCCCTTGTTAAATGATATGTACAAATGACATTTTGTGATTTTTTTTTTTTACACTTTTAAATTTTTGCATCACATGCATTATTGAAATTAGTTATAGAACGAGAGTCTACTTATTTTTTTGTCTACCTTATTATATACAGAGGACGTAGCCAGAATTTTTTGCGCAAACAATAAAAATATGTATTGTATAGAACTAGAAATTAAATTTGTTTCATTCTTTAACTAACACCAACCTCGTTTTCATCTCCCCTTTCGTTAATTAGCAAAAAAATGTATCTTTCTTCAACAAACCTCGTTTTCATCTCCCCCTTTGCTACCACTTAAATTTGCACACATGGCGGATGAATATAAAGTGCAGTCATAGCTACAATTACTGATAAAATAGTTGCAAAATTAATTAAAGGAAGAATATTGCTCTACCTCAAAATTAGGGGGGGGGGGGCAATTTTATAACTGACGCAATAAAACTACACAAAACGATACGAATTAAAATTTACTCGAGAATTTGTGCTTTGTATTTATAATTTTTATCATGAAATTGTGTCATGTCGTGATCATGTCCAAATTTTAAGACAATTTGGCACGAAATTGAGAGTTATGTCGTATTAATCAATCAAGTCTTGTCATGTATAAACTTGAGAAAATTCTTGTTTTCACTAGCGTTATAGTGTGTTTATTAGGACCAAAAAATTGCGAATAGTTTATGTCATGCCCTGTCGTGATTAGGAGGGTCATGTTCACGTTCTTTAAAAATAACACTTCGTGTTCGTGTGTTATTATTTCTTGCCGTGTCATGTCGTATCAGACTCAAGCACGACCTGAAAATACAAATCGCTGCTCTTACTAGTCAAAGTTTATTTTATATATTTTATATTTTACGCTTACATTTATTTAACAATGTTAATAACATCTGCTTTTATAATAAAAATCTTACAATTATCAAGGATTCAAAACTTCTTAAAGAAAATCGTCGCTCAAAGTTTCAATCCATCCGAACTAGTCTATATGAAATATATACTCGATATATATATTCTCTTTCTAAAATTGTAGAAGACGACTTCTAATACAATAATTAATACCCTAAAATTAATGTTTTCCTAGGACCTAAAATTTAGTTTATGACAATTTTTTTTAAATGCTGTAAATGAATGCTTTACTCTACAATTATTGTTATGGTGACTTATAAAAGTGATGAGAGAGAGAGAGAGATGGTAAAAATTATTTGCACATGCATTTTATTGATGATAAAAAGGTATGTTGACCTTTTTATTATTTTTCATCTGAATAAATAAATATGTGACTTTTTAACATTCATATATATATATATATATATATAGTAATAAAAGTAAAAAAGCTCAATTGATTATTTATTTATTTTTTTCTCTTTTTCCTTTCAAAGCTTGTTTTATTTAGTTAGGCATCCTCTTTGTGAGATTCCTCATCCATCCATTTCTCACCTTCACTCCTTCCAGCTTGGCGCCCACGTGGCACACACTCCATCTACTAGACCTCTTCCACCTGATGACCTGGAAGAGGTTGCCAATCCGCTTGCGCCACCTAAGAGAGAAGACACGTGACTTGGCATGCTCTACCAATGAAGTGGGGCCCTTGTTGGCATCCTTTCTGTCATTCCATGAGTTGTTGCATTCCTCCAATGACACCATAGAGATATTGCCCTTCTCCCAGGAGGCAGCACCATTATTCTCAAATTTAATTGATATAAATGAATCTACCAAAATTTTAAAAATTAATTAATTAATTAAATTTCATTCTATAATACAGTAGCAACAACAATAACAAAATAATAATAATAACAATAATAATAATATATACCAATATAATTAATTACGTTCAATTATTATTATATTTTATGCGCAAGGATATATTAGTACTTCAAATATCCGAGTTGCATAATGAAGAAAACTTAAAAATATATGTTAATTGACTTGTAACACCTTCTTTAATTTTTAGCATTGTCCCAAAATTTCAACAAAAAGAAAAAATACAACTGCACTGGCCATGTTTTGTATACAAGCGGTGAACGGATCTACGTGGTTTGAACAAGGAAGTGAGCACCG
The DNA here is from genome assembly GCA_021464415.1 of Lonicera japonica. NCBI lineage: Eukaryota > Viridiplantae > Streptophyta > Magnoliopsida > Dipsacales > Caprifoliaceae > Lonicera > Lonicera japonica. The sequence continues at coordinate 46,539 of JAKCWG010000335.1, forward strand.
GGCCGGTCTCAAACCTGGGCGCCGCAGGTTGCACACTCACAATTTTCAAACACTTGGACTTAAGCGTTAATGCCACACCACTTCTATATTTTTTTATGGAAATTAGTTTAACAACAAAAAATAAAACATAAAAAGAGGGAGTGGATTGTCCTAGCCGCACCCAACTCCCCAAAGCCTACGAGTTTCAAGTTTGAATCTCGCAAATTTGCGAGTACAACATTAATCGTTCGCCAACTTGTAAAATATAAGTAATGTTTTTGCACACACAAAAAAAGTAATGGCACTCAAGAAAGAAAAAAAATATATATATATATATATTCATACCTTCTTCACTATTGATGGAGGTACTATCATCATCATCATCAGAATCATCAGTGTCGTAGATATCGGCTGGTGGTTGCCGGTGCCGGAATTCGAACGGGTGGAGGAAAGAATGTTTAGTTAAATGAAAGATCTTTCGAAGGGTAATAATTGGAGGATACTTGTTCTTTTTCCTCTTAATGTTCCTTTTGTTCTTGTTCTTTTTCTTCTTATTCCTTTGAGTGAAACTTAGATTTCTGAAGGTGCTCTTTGAAAGTAGTTGACCTTGCTTTGAAGCCAAGATGAGAAGCTTCTCATTCAAACACATACAACAAACCCCTACAGCCACCTCTTCTGGATGTAAATAACAATACTCATACATGCTTAAGTAGTTATTTTAATATATTTGAGGGGAGTACGTTTATTAGTACTAGTGAGAGAAAAATTATATATATACAGCTAGAGAGAGAGAGAGTGGACAACACAAGAAGAAGAAGATGATTTTTGTGTGTATATATATGAGTTCATCGTAACCCGTGCCAAAGTCAAAAAGTATCTTTATTCTCATACACACAATTATTTATCCCATTGTACGTTTTAAAACTGTGACCTCAAATTATATAGGTTATGTTGCAATACGTGTCAAATGCACTATCAAAAATTTAAAAGTATCTTTAATTTCAGTAACACAATTCTTTATCTCCCTTATATTTTTAAGATTCAAAAATCACGGCCTATCATTATATAGATTAGGTCGTAACCTGTGCCAAATGCACTACAAACTATTAAAAAAACATCTTTAATTTAAACCACACAATTCTTTATCTCCTTATGCATTTTAAGAAAATGCTTTCTTACCTACAATTTTTTGTAAGAATTAATTATTTAATTCTTGCGTGGCCCACATAATTAGCTTATTTTATTTAGTGATTTATTAAGATAATAAATAAATAATGAGAGAGTTGGTAAAGTTTTGAACTGTACGTTTTAGTGAGGATAACAACCTATTGATTATTTGGGATAGATCTCTATTAGTTAGAGATTACTAATAATTATTTCTAATTAGTTAGATATAACTCCACTAACCCACTTTGATGGAAAGTGGGACTTACAGATAGGTACGTGAGGAATTGGGTTCTTTCCCTGCCTATAATTATACGTAACATTCCATCAGTTACGTATTTTAAAATTACGATACAACACATAAGCGTATAGGCCAAGGGAGAGAAACATGGTTCTTGGTATTTAGAATTCTGGCATCCATATTTTCATCAATTTTGATATGGCTATGGACCGAGGTCAATAGATCTTTCTAATTATATATATTCACGTAGAATTATGTTAGTCCAAGATCGTATGTTGTCTTGTATAGATGTATGAATGTTGTCCGCAATTATGTTTGTTTAAAGATCTATGCAAAATTAAATTTACATTCTTACCACCTATTCTTAATTATCAAGTGCATTACATGGGTTATACATTTGTTGTATTTTGTGAATGTAGAATCATTGTAATGCATGCCGGTAAGAATATGTGATAAAAATACCCGGTAAGTATAACATTGCTCTACACTTTAAGATTCGAAAACCATGGCCCATTATTATATAGATCAGGTCGTAACTCATGCCAATGGCACTATGTACAAACCATTCAAAAAGAATCTTTAATCTTAGACAAACAATTATTTATCCCCTTGTACATTTTAAGATTCAAAAACTATGGCTCATTATTATATAGACTATGTCATAATCCGTACCAAATACACTATAAACTATTCAAAAATAATCTTTAATCTCAGCCAAATAATTCTTAAATCCCTTATAAATTTTGAAAATTCAAAAATCATAACCCTTTATTATACAGATATATAAGGGATAATCACCTTAATTTTTACATCTTTGAAGTTTGTTTGCTTCCTCACTTTGGTACTTAAAGTTCTAATCATCTCATTTTAAATCTCAAAATTTGAGTTGCGTTTTACTTTTATTTAAAATTGGATACCCCCGCCAATATATTTTACGAAAAATCCATCTTTTAGACAAAATATATATCCATGTGCCACATATATTTTTTGTCCAAAAAATTGATGGAATTTAGTTTTAGATAAAAAATGACAAATGGCTCAAACTTTAAATATTAAAATAAGACCAAAGAAATTTTAAAGATCAAGAGAGAGAGAGAGATTTTGTATCTGCACCCTACATTTTTGGGAATATTTTGCAAGTGCATCCCACATTTTATTTTCTTTGTAATTGCACGTACCCCATCGTTTGTGAAATCTATTACCCAGTGTTAACTTTTACGCAAATAGACCCAAATGCCCTAATATATATTATTAAACTTGCTTATATCAACTGCATTACATTATAATTGTGTGTTCATTGAAATTAGATTAGCAATTGTGTGTTCATTGAAATTAGATTAGCTTCTTGTTCATATCAGAGGCATTGTTGTCCATTTGCGTAAAAGTTAATACACTCTAATAGATTCCACTCATGGTGGGTGGAAATGTAAAGAAAATAAAATGTGGGTTCCAACCATAAAATGCCCCTAAAATGTGGGTTGTAAATATAAAGTATCTTTAAAAAAAATAAAAATAAAAATTAGAAAGGCTAAAAGGCTAAAAGGCGAAAAGGCGAAATTACCCTATGCATAACAGATAAGACATGGCAGATAACTTAGGTGAAGTAGGGCCCTCAAACAAACACAGATATCCATAATTGAACACTTTTTTTTTATTTTTTAAGTAAAGAATCATTCGGCTTTTGGGTTTTATTAGAAATTTAGTATGGTCCTTATTAGCAGGGTATGGTCACTCTAATTCAATATTTTATGGTCCTTATTAGCAGGGTATGGTCACTCTAATTCAATATTTTAACACTTCAAATATATATATATATATATATATATATATCTTCACATAAAATATTAAAATATAAATATGCATTTAGGATCAAGTATGGATAGGTTGGTACACGGACGAAAATTTTAGTGACGAATTTTTGTCACTAAATTTTTTTTTTTTTTCATATTTTAACAACAAAAATTTATCGCTAAATTAATTTTATTCGTGTTATATCTCCTCTCTCTATATATATAATTATATTGACATATTAAGGATGGATGACTTTTATAAAATAACACTAAATTTATATTTCATATTAAAAGTGAGTCAAAAATTTACAAATTATATCATAATCCACAATAACTCAATCACACCCTTCCCTCTAGACTTGAGAGTTCTAAAGTTTTTCAGAAAATTTGATTTTTCTTTCTTTCTGAAATACAATTAATAAATTATACTAATTTTACTCTTATATTTAAAAATTTAAAAGTCAACATAAAATTTTAAATTTGAGAAATTAAGGGCATTAGTATAACACTTTATACAATGCTTTTAAAGAGTCGTCAATACTTTTGAGTACTATTTCTATGTTAATATTTCAGTGATTTTTTTTCTTACACTAATACACTTTCGACTAATGGTGGAACGAAGAAAAAAAAAACAGGATTCTCGTAGATCGAATAATAGCAGAGGGTAAAGATCAAAATCCACTCCCATTTTTAAATATTGTTCAAAACGTTAATTTTAATATGGAGTTTGGACCAATTCCCTTTTATTTTAACCCGATCATTCTTTTAGAGCGGTCAACCAAATTGATATTTGTTTTGCTACTTTTTAGAAATTAGTAAAACAATTATTTCATTAATTTATGTACAAAACCATATTAAAGAATGATTGGGTTAATTTTTTTTAAAGTATGATCACTTATTAAAGAATTAATCTGGTCAAAACTAGGTATAACACATATCTACATGACTAATTATATTTATTGTGTACATTTTATTAAAAATGTATGAATACACATTATGAATAACAAATAAGGTGCTATGCATGGAAAAAATATTAATACATCCTTGTAATAGTTAAACAAACAAATTTTATTTAAGCGATATTTTGAATTTACACCTTATATTTTATTTTGATCATGTTTGACACTCGCCGTCAATGAATTCCATTATCGGCATTAAAATTTTATTTTATTGACCAAAATACCGTTATAACTATTAACCGCATATTTTCTCAGTGTTTTGAGATTGCATGGTGTGTTCAAATAAAACAATTATGTTTTTCATTACAAACTAATTATTAAGAATATCCCTGATATTATTAATTTGGGCCCAAGTCAACGAAATAATAAAAAAGAACAAAATCAAACCTTTTCTCCCCATAAACCATATATGTTCTTTTTGGTCCACGACATATAATCATGTTTTAAAATTAGTTTGAAATCACCATGTCCTATTATAATGATTTTAATAAGTTATATATGTATTTTTATTGTGCAATTTATTTTGCATGAAACTTTTAATGTGCAATATAATTTAAGTGATTTTGTTTTAGCTTAAATAATGCATGTAATTCTTTCAAGATAAAAGATATTTACAAGGATAAGGACCTTGGATAGTAATCAATTTTTATGTTGAATAAAAACCATTTATGTCGGAAGCATAGGGTGCAAACTCAACATCAAAGAAAAATATAGAGTGAGAAGTTACAAGGGCATTTTGGTCAAGAAAATTTAACTGGAGCTTAACAAACTTAATTTAATAATAGTGGGGTGTAAATATAAAGAAAATAAAACATGGGGTGCAAACACAAATATGGCCAAAATGTAAATATATTTGCTTATTTATATGTGTATATAACTATATTTAAAGCGTGAGTAAGGTTTTGTTAGATTTATAAAATTACAAAATTATCCTTCACGCTTTAGAAATAACTAAACAAAACAGTAAATTTTAAGCATGAACTTGTACTCATAACCTTAAATCTAAAGGGATAAGTGGATTAATCTAGTTGGTAAGACACCCACCCGAGCTTAGGACAGTTCTTGAGTTCGAGTCTCATCAACCGGTTCTTATTTGGAAGGCTACAATTTCTTAACTTAGTAAAAATAAGAGATTTAAACCTTCCATTAAAAAAAATTATATATATTTAAAATTTTAAAAATAAAACTTAAATATAAAGAATACAAGCTACTACTACTTGAACAAGTACCAGTTGATGTACTTATTTTGTTTTACGAAACTATGCATGATGTCAAGAATTATTATGTATTGTATTACACATATGTATAGCGTACTTCTATATCAGTGTATGTGCATGTGTATGTGTATATATATACATTTATATACAGAAAATTTTAAGTGTGGAGCGGGTCATAAGATCAGGTTTTTATGACTGTTTTGCGGTGTAAAAAATCTCTTAATGTTTTTATAATAGAAAAATGTCGTAAAAAATCTTAGTCCGTACCAAAAATGGTATATATATATATATATATATATGTTAGTGTGTATGGTTATTTGTGTGAGAGATAGATCAATAAAAACACATACGACTGTTAATGGGGAAAACTTCGAGTTGGATTTGAGTGAAATTGTCTGCACAATGGGAAAGCGACAAGATATCTTGGGGTTTTTGGAGTTAGTATCAATTTTTTGTTTATTTTAATTTTGTTTATTGGGCTTTTATTTCACAATATATTTTATATTTATAATATCAATTTGTTTGACGAATAAAATATAATTAATTATAAGGAAGGATAAAAAATAAAAAAATTAATTGTAAGTGATAAGGGCATATCTAAAACTTAGAACATATCAAGTATTATATTTATTATTATTTTAAAAATAAAATAATAATAGTTTATTTTCTATAACGACCCAAAATATCTCACATCAATATTATAATGAAAAGTTCCTTGGTATATATGTGGCTGTAATGAACATAACTTACAACTTGAGCTAACCATTTTGATAGAGAACCCGAATAGTTACATATGGTATCAGAGCGGATCCAGAAACACTATCACATGACGTGTGAATATTGCGGGTCGAGTCTATGCCCAACCTGACAAGAACATCAGGAATTTAACGAGGGGAGATTGTAACAACCCAAAATATCTCACATCGATAGTGTAATGAGAAGTTCCTTAGTATATATATAGATGTAATGAACCAAACTTACAATTTGAGTTAGCCTGTTTTGGGAAAACCCTGGACTACAACCATGTGATATGCTGATATTATGTGTTGGATTTGTTCTACTGACCAGCCGGAATAACTGAATGCGGCTAGCTAACTAGGGGAGATTGTAACAGCCCAAAAATACCCCACATCGATAGTATAAGGGAAAATGCTTGGTATATGTGTGTGAACAATGACCCTAAATCATAACTTAGGCTAGCCATTTTGTGGTTACCTATGGTATTAGAGTGGACCCAAGACCACTATCACGTGAGGTGCTGATATTGTGGGTCGGGTTTGTGTGGCTAACAGCTAACCTTTGTGTATGACCCCGACCTGATGAGAATGTCAGAGATTTAACGGACGGAGATTGTGACGACTCAAAATATCCCACATCAGTAGTGTAATAGGAAGATTGATAGTGTAATGGGAAGGTCCTTAACCTAATTTACAACTTAAGCTGACCATTTTAGGGGAGAACCCGAATGGTTACATTTTCTCTGGAAACTAATTATAATTTTGAAATATTATGTTGATCTAAATATAAACATATCAATTTAAATTTATCTAAATGTAAACATATTAATTTAAACTTACTTGATTATTGTCTTAGCATACGTTTATTCTATATGTGATTAATAATTTCTAAATTTTAAAAAACCAAAAGGTACTAATGAAAATATATAAATGGATTATGTTGGAATTAACTTTAGGAGATTAATAATTGAGTTTAGGGTTTTACCAAATTCGAATTCGATATATCTAAAAATATGATTAAAACTAAACTTGACTAAAAATATATTTATTTTAAAAAATAAAAATATATCCAGTTTACTATACTATACGTATAAATCTCAACTCACGATTTCCCTTCTTACCGGTTGTAATTATATTGTATCATAAGGGAATTTTAAAGAAAAAAATGTTATATTTCAGTAGAGTTGAGACAAATAGATAGAATTTACATGAACTCGAATTTAAACCATTTAACACCCATACTTTTTCAGATTATAAAATAAAATAGAAAGAGTTCGCACTATATTAGGGTTTGCTTAGTCGAAAATCCGTCAAAGTAGGCCATTTTTCATCCCTAATTATAACGAAAGTGCAATTAATCAGATTTAATTTACTCTACCACTATTTGAATAATAGGTATACAATTATATTTTTAAAATTTGGTTAAGATTAAAAATTAAAATTAGTGCCATATGAGAAAATTTAATTCCTCTTATTCAAATTAAAAGTATACTACTATTTTTTTAGGATAATCTTAAAATTAATTTCTTTGAAAAATAACAAAATTGGAATAGAACTATTAATATGAGATAAAAAAAATTAAAATTACGAGTAATTATAGATATAAAAAAAGTAGTAATAAATATAATTTTAAATAGTGTGACCAATTATATGTAGGCACAATTGAATCGTACCGTAGGCACAGGCATTGACTAGTATACATATATATACGAAAAATTTTAAGTGTGGAGCGGGTCATAAGATCGGGTTTTTATGTCTGTTTTGCGGCATAAAAAAACTTTTAATGTTTTTATGATAGAAAAATGTCGTAAAAAATATTAGTCCGTACCAGAAATGGTATATATATATGGGAGCATTTCAGGTGCGGATTACTGTTCACGGACCATCCGTACGGATTGGTCCGTTTGGCACGCTTCCCGATGGAATTTTTTGATAAAATTTGGTGGGGATGTTCTTCAATGTGTGTAGAATATCTCCACCAAATTTCATCAAAAAATTCAACCGGGAAGTGGGTTAACTATACGATTGAAAAATATTGGATTTTATATATCTATTTCTGGATCAATATTTTTCAATCATGTAGTTAACCCACTTCCCTATTTGTTAGTGTGTTTGGTTATTTGTGTGAGAGATAGATCAATAAAAACACATACGACTGTTAATGGGAAAAACTTCGAGTTGGATTTGAGTGAAGTTGTCTGCACAATGGGAAAGCGACAAGATATCTTGGGGTTTTTGGAGTTAGTATCAATTTTTTTGTTTATTTTAATTTTGTTTTTTGGGCTTTTATTTCACAAAATATATTTTATTACGTTGTAAGCAAAAACATTTGAACTTTACTAATAGCGAGAGTAATTAATAGAACTTTTGATAACTATACTACTTATTACTTTCTTATTGTTTTTACTTTAATTTGTATCTAACCAAATCATATAAGTATTGTGTGCACAAAAATTTAGTATGGAAAATAAAATAGAATATTTATTGTTGTTTAAATCATAATATTTGTACAATGGCCAAAAAAAAAATTCAAATATATTATGCTTTTTGGTAATTAAACAAAATATACATATATTTTAGAGCTGGCCATTACATGTGCCATTTTTCTAAGAACCAAAACCAAAGTTTGCAACCATCATGAAAATTGTACTGTTCTTGTCTTCTAGACTAGATTAGGTCCATGAGACGAGTAACATGTAATATTAACTTTTTTCAAAATTATTTAATATTAGATGAGAAAATTATTTTTGACAAATGCTCTGGTTTGGATGATAAACCTTGTAAAACACTTTAAATTAAAACTTTACTAGAAGCTAATACTCTTAGCGCACATTTGATTCGAGTTTTGATTTGTTTCTGTAATTCAAAATGGTAATTTTACATGAAGAATTTGAGTTTTATTAAGTTATGATTCAAGTTTTGATATAAACAATAAGAAATTTCTAGTGTGCATTTACCATTTTATGATTTTAAAAACTTAGCAAAACTCGAACAAAAAAATTACTAAATAGAAAAGAGCTTTATTTCAAGGGTACTAATAATCATTTTCCAAAAATAAATAAAATTGTTCTATTTTAATTCTCCCTCTACAAAAATACGGAATATTAAAAAATATGGCTTGTATGAAAAAGTTTTCTGCAAAAGAATTAAGGAGTAATATTTTTTAAATTAAGAGCCTATATTTGACCAAATTCTAAAATGATTGCAAAGTTAACTTTGTAGTAAACTTTTAAATTGTGTTTTTTTATGGAGTCATACAAAATCAAGTTTGCACTACATGTTTTTTAGTATATTATTATAAATAAGTGTTTAATTGAAAGTGCTTTAGAATAATTTTAACAAATTACATATTCAAAACCTATTTATTAATAAAATGCACATAATAAGTTTTTCGGAGTTATGCAAACTTAAGTTTGCACTATTTATTATCTAAAATATTACTATATATTTGTATTTATTTGACGTTGTTTTAAAGTTTTATAAATGAAACATAAGAATATACTTTTTAAAAAATATAAGCACATCATGCAAAATAAATTTGCACTAAATTTTTTTGATTGCAAAGTTAAATTTGCACAAAACACAATTTTGTGCAAAGTTAAGTTTGCACTCAACACAATTTAGTGCAAAGTAAAGTTTGCACTCGGTCAAAACTTTTATTTTAAAACACAATTGATAAACAAGCCATTATCTCATAATGATAATGATATCTAGGCCCTTATTTCTAAAAATATTATTCGTTAGTTTTTTTGCGAAAAACATTATCACGCAAGCCCTTTTACCTTATTTCTAGACAATCGGGGATATTAAATATATATATATATATATATATGATAACTTACCAAGATGAAAAATATGAAGAAAAAAAAATGGGTAGATCCAGATAATTTTGGTAAACAGTGGAAGCTAGTTGATCTGGAAAGGACAATAATTCATTAGTGCCTAGACAACAAACATAAATATGGTGCAATGCATGTACAGCCTCAAAAAAAAATTTTCAAGTTCAGACTTGACATCTCATTTCCATAAATACTTTACTTGAACCACATAAATATGTGTTCAGACAAAACACCACGTAAATAATTTACAGAATTTTCGGATCTGGTACCACCAGTTCATATATCAATCCGCTGTTAGCGATAATTTTTTGTCACTATAAAATATCTCTCTATGCATGCGATAGAAGTTTGTCGTTAAAATCTGGTTCATATACGAACCGCGCGGATCAAATCTGAACTCATATATTTATATATATATATAATAGCTTTATGTGTGCTTGAAATTATGTACGATTCGCAAATATATAATTTAAAAAAAGAATAGAAAAATATGAGCAACTCAGCAGTTTAAACCATTATGTTTTGCTTACGTTCAAACTTGAAATTTTCTTTTGCAGAAAAAGAGTTTTTGAGGGTAATTGATAATGCTGATATGCAACACAGTTTCAATATATGTTGTATTGGTTGTTCACTTTTTAAAAATTAATAGCGATGTATTTAATCTAAGAACATTACAGCAAGACGGCTCTTAGTTTAAAAAACTTTGATAAACTACACATTTGACAATTGACATGAATTATTAACAAATGTGTACGGGTTTATCGACTAAACATGTTAAAAATTTGCTATTATCTTAACATGCTAAGAAACCGTACGTTAAGAGTCAATCCATTAACTTAACGGGTGAACTGAGTCATGTCGTGCTATCCAACAAAGACAAATTGTGCTACCCGATAAGGACAAATCGTGTTCTTTTATGATATTTTCACCCATTTTATTAATGAATTGTATACGTGATAGTAGTTTTTAACCCGAATATAATGATTATATACCGACACAAAACTAACACAAGACGACCATTAATCCCTAAGTTCAAATTATAATAATAGAAATACACAGTTGATGCAATAAAAGAACTTATATTTGTATAATGTTCTCCCAATACATGAACTTTGCTTTGTGATCGTGTATAGCAGTTAACTAGTTTTGTTTTTTCATATTTTTCATTTTATTTTTATTAGTTAATAGATATTGAATACATATACAATATCATGTTCGCTTTGTCTCAGCTTAGATTCTTCCGTCCAAAACTAATAGTGTTTATATCAGAAATAATAAACTACCAATAGAGTGTTTTTAATTCTACTTTTTAATTTCTTAATTATTATTATTCTATCCAATCTCTAAATTAATGTAAAATGTTTTTAATAAAGTTTTTAACAGACCTTCAAAAGAAATAGAAAATTAAATTAATATAGAATTTTTTTTTTAATTAGGAATCTAATATAAAAGGTAAAAATATATTTATAAAATAATTTTAATTGGCAGACATGCTTATAAACTTTTAAAAGGGTAATTTGTTCAAATTGGTTATAAATCTACGAAACGTAAATACAAATATCTGTGGGTTCTATGACCTCCTGAAATTTTGCAAAACTCTAGGATATATGTAGTAATTTTGGAAAGCTTCGGTGAATATATTGTAAATTGTAGTATGCTTGTATTGTAAATCTGTAAACTAGAAGGCATATGAAATAATATAGGGTAATTGACTTTTTACACTTCACGTGACGTCTTTTTTTGGTCTCTCTAATGTCTAATGTTTGGTCAAACATTTTGGTCCGCTAAGTTTGAGCCGAGTTGTACTTTCATTTTGACATCTCGTCATTTTTTTGAATAAAAACCCATGTGCCACATTTGTTCATGAATAGAAGAAATAGAAAAGGGAAAAATAACACTAAAAATGATCTTATTATCATTTTTTTCTCTTGTTAAAGAAACGACCTCTTTTTTCACCGATGAAATCACCTCATATATACATGACTTGTTCATCTCTTATGCATCTCTCTCTCCAGCTAGTTAACTCTCACTCTCTAGGTTCTGGCGACTTTATCCATCCACTCTCATTCTCTTGGTTCTAGCTATTTATATATATAGTGTGTGTTGTCATCATCTCAAAACTAACTCATCCAAAAAAAAAGCCATTCATTATTAGTATGTCCCCACCCTCCCCCTTCAATTCCTAACTTCACCTCTAGCATTGGGTTAGATCTATCTTCAAGAATCAAGATACGTTTTTATCCATGTTGATCCGTGTTATTCGAACAATACCTCCTCTATCGAGGACAAAAGCTCTCAATAAGTAAAAACAAAGCATGCGGTTTCCAAAAGCCGCCCGCGCGAGGTCATGCATAAAAAAATGTTGAGAATTGATTTTACCTTTTCTGCAAACACCAATTAAATAATTTGAAAGGAAAACGGCAAAAAAATGAGAGAGATTTTTATTGAATTACAATGATGAGATTCAAACCACTAATCCCTTTTCGCTATTTAGATTTCGGCGAACACTTACTATTGTGTTACAAAACATTTGCACGAGAGAGTTTTAAGTAGGAAAAAGTTAAGAAGAAAATGAAATGAAGTGTGGATGAAACTTGAAAAAGGCTTTATTGAGGTGATGCAAGGAAGCAAACTAATGGGTCACATGGGGTAAAGGACTAAAGGGGGGCCTGCAGTCATGCTCACATCATGGTCCAAAGTTGCATACAGGTCCCATTAATAATATGCCTTTGCCCCAACTAGCAGTCCTGCAGTACAAGTCTATGGCTACTTTTGATAATAAAATTAAAAAATAATTGTTTTTATGTGAAGTTTGAAAAAAGAATAAGTTTTTAATATGTGCACCCTATCTTTTTTAACTGTCTTCTCTCTATCTTTTTTAAGTTAGAAGAAAGAATGAGTAAGTAGGTGTCTTATATCTTTTCTTATTTTTTGTTAAAAAAAAAAAGAAAAAAAAATATTTTTTCACCACAAAAAAGATTTTATTTCAAATCCGGGCTTGAATTCAAGTGATTAAGTTTGTGATCTTTCACATACCTTGGTGCGATCACCCTCCTTTAAAGAACCACCTGAATCTATTACCATAGCACTCAATTTTTTTTTCTTTTAAAAAAGAAAGTTTAATTTTCTCCTTTAACTATGTAAACAAAGAAAAACCTCCTCCCACTCTTATGAGTCAAATCATTGACCTCAAAGCAAGAATAAAAATTGCATACTACTAGATCAACCCCTCTCCTCATACCACTCAACTTATTTTCCGACCTCTCACACAAAATTGTTTCGCTATCATTTATTTACTTGTTATCAAAAAGCCTATGTTTTAAATTTATAATTTACTTTATGAATTCTTGACACGTGATTAATGTAATAAATTTCAGAATTAAAAATAAGTTATATACTTTTATCAGTAATTAAATTTACATGAATGTTTTGTGGAGAAAATAAAAATATAAGTATAATTATCAATTTGAGACAAAGTATTCTGGGTTATTTTGTAACTTTTTCAAGGTAAATTGTAGTTAATTATTTCCAAACTTCATATTTGCATCAAAATGAATACATTTTAGACAATTATTATTCAAATGGTGCTCGTAAAAACACCCTGATTTTAAAGCCGCCTTATTTTCAGAAAACTTTATCTTCCCATATTACCCTCATCGTTTTCAAACCCTAATTTACTAATATATGCTGTAGTTTATGATCGCCTGAAAAACTGAAAATGAAACATGGTATGCATCAAGTCAATAAAATGCGACCTAATGTTATGGATTTTATGCAAACAGTTCTATAGATATGACTAGAAATCGCTCTCGAGTAGAGGTAAAAAAATGTAAACCATTGGTTTGAAAAATAACGGCTCAAATTTTGACATTATATTTTATTTAAATCACCTCGCTAGAGATGAAACTACTTGGTAAATCTGAGCCATCTATTATTCTAATTGGTCCAGATAAAGGAGCTGGATTCATTTAAATGTGCTTCCTTTTCATCATCCGAAGCTCCGTCCTTCAATATATGTAACAATGAAAGAAACAGACCAATCCCCGACTCATAATTTTAAAAAACATAACTTATAAAGGAAAATCTTAACAGACAGTTCGAGATAGGAATTGTACAGTCATAAATACGATTCAACAGCTTAGCTAGGTGCTGATCTACCATTGAAACTATCTGGTGCTGTATTGTTACTATGGGGTGCTGCTCCACCGGAAAACATCTCCATCACAGATCTCAAAGCCCCGGAAATCTGATCTGGCATTTGATCACCGAGGTTGAGGTTGATGTTACCCCCTATTCTTATTTCTTGCTCGCTAGAATCATTAGGGTTACCGCTTCCTTGTGGGCCATCTTGAGGGTGCGGTCCTTGATATACATTTGATGCCATGTTCATAAACATGTTTGCAAATTCAGGGGGGAGGCTGTTGCCGTTGAACGGCATGGATGTAAAAGGTGGAGGCATGCCATGGGTCCTTGAGCCTCCGGCAGCTTGGTTATTTGGATCTCCGTAATGATAATAATGACTTGAATTCTGTACAAGGGCGAAGGAAAAATGAAATTTGTTTAGGGTTGTGTTTGATTGTGTAAATATTTACGAGGGTAAAAAGAAATGTGTCTGGTTGGCGATGAAAATGAAGAGACCAGTAAATCGGTCGGTAAATTGCTCTTGCTAATACCAAAACCAAATTAATAAGTTGAATACCAGATTTACCAGTTACCACTCGGTATTTCAAATTCGAAGCAAATAGCAAACCACTCGATTTTTCAATATTTTCTGTAAATTTCAATTTTGTTATTTTCATTTGTTTTGGTATTCAGTGAATAATATTACAATGAAAAAATGTATAAATATATTCAATTAGTTTTGGTTTTTGATACACTAGGAGATTTTAGATTGAAGTAAGAATTTAAGCATTATTTATACTATAAAATGAAAAGCTATAATTAATTAAAAATGAGTGGTCAAAGATCACTTCGCAAACCAAGCCTAAAACGTCTTGAAGAAATTTAGTAATTTCTATGCATTAAGATTCTTAGTATTGACAGTATTAACCATATTTGATATTTTCTGTATATACTTATTCAATATTTTTGGTATATTGCATATTTTCAAAAATTTTGGATTAGTGTTTTCGGTATTATACTTTTCGGTAATTTCAATACGGTAAATTGGCATTTAGGTTTTTAAACATGTAATACCAATTGGAACACTACCCTTATTCATATTCTTATGGAACAAAGCTTGTGCAGAATTTGGGTTTAGTTGGGCCATTCCCAAAGATGGTGCAAGACTTCTTATGTTGGAAATCAATGGCTACATAGACAAATCTAAGGGCAGGGAGCTATGGAGATGTGTCAAAGTCGCTTCCTTTTGGCTATTATGGATGGAGAGGAATTATAGAATTTTTGAAGGAAAGATAGAAGAAAAGGAGTGGCTGTGGGAAAGAGTCAAATTCATGGCTTCGTTGTGGGCTTCCAACAATATCGGAGGGATCAAAAGGACCTACACATGGTTTTCATTGACTTGGAGAAGGCGTACGATAGGGTACCCAGAGAGATTTTGTGGAAAGCCCTAGAGAAGAAAGGGGTTAGGATTGCCTATATTCGTGTTATCAAGGACATGTATGAAGGAGCTATGACTAGTGTGAGAACACATAGTGGGTCCACAGAAGATTTTCCTATAACTATAGGACTACACCAAGGGTCAGCTTTGAGCCCTTATCTGTTTACCTTGGTCTTGGATGTACTCACGGAACACATTCAAGAGCCAGCACCGCGATGTATGCTGTTTGCAGATGATATTGTCCTAGTGGGTGAGTCCAGAGAAGAGCTAAATGGGAAGGTGGAAACTTGGAGACAAAATTTAGAAGCGCATGGCTTTCGTTTAAGCAGAAGTAAGACAGAATACATGGAGTGCAAGTTCAATAAAAGGCGGAGCACTACTAACTTAGAGGTAAAAGTTGGGGATAATGTCATACCACAAGTCACTCGGTTTAAGTATCTTGGATCCATTATACAAGAAGATGGGGAGATAGAGGGAGATGTAAATCACCGGATTCAAGCAGGATGGTTGAAATGGAGGAAAGCTTCGGGTGTGTTATGTGATAAAAAGGTACCACTCAAGTTAAAAGGAAAATTCTATCGTACCGCGGTTAGACCAGCAATGTTGTATGGGACTGAGTGTTGGGCGGTCAAAAGCCAACACGAGAATAAACTAAGTGTAGCTGAGATGAGAATGTTGAGATGGATGAGTGGCAAGACTAGGAAAGATAAGATCAGGAATGTTACCATCAGAGAGGGAGTTGGGGTGGCACCTATTACAGAAAAGATGGTTGAATCTCGACTTAGATGGTTTGGGCATGTATGGAGGAGACCTGCAGATGCCATGGTTAGGAGAGTTGATCATATGGAGGGAAGCCTAGTTGTTAGAGGCAGAGGAAGACCTAGAAAAACTATAGGTGAAACTATTAAGAAGGATTTAGAGGCGAATGGTTTCACTAGAGATATGATTCACGACAGACCACTATGGCGTCGTTTGATCCATGTAGCCGACCCCACCTAGTGGGATAAAGGCTTGTTGTTGTTGTTGTTGTTGTTGTTGTTGTGGGCTTCCAACACCAAGCCTTTCAAAAATTATAGAGTGGAAGACATCAAAAACAATTGGAGAGCTTGGATTTTTGAATAGTGTTCCACTGTATAATCTGTTCTAAGGGTGCATTGTTGGCTGTGGTTTTTGGCAGGATTATATTTCTTTTATTTTCATTTTTTGGGTCAAATGTTTTGTTGGTGGACTCCTTGTCCCCTCTATATTTGTACTTTTAATTTATATTATTAATGGAATCTTGTTTCTTATCAAAAAAGATACATGTAATACCAAAACCAAACCAAATTATTTTCGGTATTTTCGATTTCGGTAAATCAGTTTTCGGTGTTTAAATGTCATACTAAAACTAAAAACTATTTTTCTTTGAATTAATTAGGTCAGTTTCAGTAAAAACCGTACTGGGTGACACCCCCGAGCGCAACCGATTTTCATCATTTATAATACCAACCAAACAAGCACACATTTCATTTGTATGGGAAGTACATAACGTTTAAAGTAGTTATCAGATTTTCACTCAACCAAACAACCCAGTGAAAGGGACATGGGAGACTGAAAAGGCGACCATTTACTTCATATGCAAAACAATTGTTACCGAAAGCAGTTGGCAGAAGGCGGGAAGGGAAGAGGTCGTCTAGGACCCCACCTACGCACTCAAGGTGCTATGGGGGCGATTCTCAACTTATACTTTTCTGAAGACTGTAAAAGGAATTGTATTTCTGAAAAAATTCTCCTAGCCCGTCCAATCACCCAACTCACCTAGTTGAGCCGGCTTTCTAGGCGAGGTGGCAAGTTGGACCAGTGCTTAAAACAGTAACACAAAATGAGGCACAAACTATTGTTTCAGTTTTGTGTTAAACTTGCATTCCGAAACAGGGACCCAAGTTTCCACTTGAAAACAAATGTACAAAACCGGAAAGTATCTCATCAGGTTTGCTTCGTGTATTTGTTGTGTATAGTGAATTTTATATCATGTTTGGCTGGTTTCATGTGACCCATTTTCTTATTCGTGACTAGCGGGACAACGCATTATGACCCAAATTTGTTAAGGCTTCACTTGTACCCACTGAGAAAGTAGATATTACCTGATGATATCCTGTCCGTTGTTGCTCCATTAGTTTTTGCTCTGCGACCTAGATTTCACAATGGCAATGAAACTGTTAATAGTAAGTTAATAACAACACTAACAACAATATCTTTGGACTGGTTTACTGTTTTTTTTCATTCTTCTTGTTTTCCCTCAAAGAGGATGGGGCTGACGCTTGGTGGACTGCTGGTTCACCAAGATTGCTCTCATCTTTGAATATTTTATTTAATAAAGCTTTGACAAAAAAAATAACACTAACAACAATAACAATTCAAATGGAGTCATTATTTGGATCCAATTGCAAGGCTGCACAAATCAAAAATGTATATATAAATAAACAGATTATAAAAAAAAAATTAAAAAAAAAAGGAACTCTTTAAGATATTTTGCCTGTTAAAATCATTGATAAACTGCACACCCTATTTTTATTTTTTTTATCAGAAACAAAACTTATATTGAAAATAAATAACCAATACAAGCGTAAGGGGGCTAATGGTTTATGTTGAAGAGTATGATATACATTGTTGGCCCACTACTTAACAGTAGTTTTGGGTGAGATGGTTACTACATGGTATCAAGCTCAGGTTCTGAGGTCCGGATTCGAATCATTGCATTTGTTTCCCTTTGTGTTTGTGCAAAGAAATGGCTGGTTTGGCCTTTGGGTTTCGTTTGTCTATCCACGTGCGAGTGGCTCGCACGTGAGAGTGTTGAAGAGTATGATATACATTGTTGGCCCATAACCAAGCATTAACTAAACATCAAGCTGGAAAATAAACAGAAAAAGGACAAGCAACTACACACCCTATTTCACAAGTTCTTTGAAAAGGAATGCTACATTCTGGTCGGTACTTTATATATACATCGCCATTGCGTTCAGCTAGCGTGGTTTTTGTGGTTTGTACTCCCTTATACTTAAATCGAGTAGCTCAAACTTTTACTTTTAGGCCTTGGTTCGAGGTGGAATAAATTTTCACAAACATGGAAAAAGGTGAAATAATTTCATAATTTACTATGAGTAAGATTTTTATCAAAAAAGGAACAGATAGTTGCAAGTTTTCATAGGTGAAAAAATTTCACCCCCAAACCAAACATATATTTTATGCCAGCACAAGTCTGAATTAACACAACTATGGTTTCCTAAATGTGTACAACATTATTAACACATTATTTATTATGTAATTTAGGGGGTTTTAACTTTGACCCCCGTTTTTAATGCGAAATTAGACATACCCCCTGGTTTTCATAATCGTTAGACTGCCCCTGCACATGGGGGGAATCTCAAAAAATTACATGAGAATTGGGGAAATGTCTAATTTTTCTAACATAATTTTTTAACTTAACCCCTTGTTTTTATGTAAAATTTTCACGACTCCCCAACATGCAGCGGCAGTCTAACGATTATGAAAACAGGGGTAAGTGTAATTTTGCATCAAAAGCAGGCCACAGTAAAAAAAGCCCTTATTTTATTCAGTTTGAGTTGCTGCAATTCTGGTTCATAAAAATTGATCTTGAAATAACCTTTTGTAAATCCTTTATCGATTGCATCCCTGTAGTTCCCTTGCGCATAATAAGCAAAACCCAGACGACTGTATGCCTTGCTATAATTTGGATCAATTTCAATGGATTTCAGACAGTCTCTAATTGCTTCCGTATATTTGGTAACTTGAGTATAAGCAGCTGCTCTGAAAAAATGTAAATCCGAGTAATAATGAATTGAAGATTCCAACAAGAAACTAGGATGTGAAAACTTGCTCCAACAGGGAAAAACTTAATAGATGCTTGTTGTATGAACTATCAGTAATAAAATAACTAAAATGACATAGGTCAAGCATAAAATGCCAATTTAATTCAGAAATTTGTAAACAAGTTTACTAAACATCATCCAACCTGGTTATGTATTTTGTCCCAATTAAGCACAAAAAACTATTTAAATGTTCCAATGGACTCCGTCAATCAACTTTCGTCTAAACTAGTGATGAGACAACTTTCGTCTCCAAAAGCTGTGGATCTCATCTTCCTAAGAAGAACCATATATATATATATAATTTATCAGTTCCTCCTGTCACCCATCAATGGCTACCTAATTTTATTAGGAGACCCCATGAATTCATGTATATTCTCCCAATCAATGATACGTCATGTGGTCAGCGGAGGTGGCACCAATGGTGAGGACATCTCTCCGCTCATATCTTTTCTCTTTTTTCCTCTCTTTTTCCCTTTCTTGTTCTCTCGTTTCTTTCTCTTTCTTCTTTCAAGGCTGAATCATGAGTGCAACTGCATATATCTTCGGCAATGTATCATCTATTGCAGAACCAACAAAATGCACAGAAAAAAACAATTGCTTTTAAAAAGGTGCAAGTTTCCTAGAAACTTGAAGAAGCACAGATAGAACGATGCTGGACTTCTTGGACATTGATCCCAGGCCATGCATGGTGCAACCATTCATAGTGAGTTTGTTTGAAATGTTAGATTATTTTAATTTCTTTTGTATGAGGCGATACATCTTTGGATAGATTCAGGTGGTTCTACGAGGGGCAGGGGCACACACACGCGCACACACACACACACACAGACCATAGGCTATAACAGAATGGGGAAACCGCAGGTTCATGCTAGTTCAGGCAGTTTTCTCGGTTCACATGTATTTTTGCACACCTTCAATGTATGTATGTGCACGCTCTAAACAATACTTTAGCAATGCATGCTCGAGGTCCTAATCAAAATCCCCACTTCCCATTCAGAAAATTTCCAGCTTTATACACTTCAACATATGGTAATCTTGAATGTCATATCCCATATTGATATCCAATCACAGCTAAATAGCTAATCACAGTAACATGATTTCTACTCCCTAGTATTTTTTAGAGGTAGTTTGTAATGTTTACTCATGAAGAAGACACAAATTTCTAAACTCCAGCTGATCAGTTCATGTAGGACCTCTTTTTAAAGACAGTTTAATTTTTGCACACGCAACATTGGGCAGTTTAAGTTGTTTAACCCTAGCTCTACATTCATGTATAATGAGACTGTTAAATGACTAATGGAAATGCTGGTACCATGGTGATATTTGTCAAAAACTTTGAGCCAAAATAAAGCAAGGTAATATCAATACGTTTCATATTACAAACATAAACTGAGTTTCATCGGTACTGCACCTGTTGCAATGGTAAACGGCATTATCTTCGCAAAGTGCTATAGCAAAAGTGTACAGCTCAATTGCATCAGAGTACAGCTTTGATTGCACAGCTTTGTTACCTACCAGAAGGGAAATATTGCAAGGTACTATTAGTTGTGCACTACCGGAAAGTCTACTTTTGACTTTCACAATAAAATTATCTGTCAACACTAATTGAGCATGAGATGCACATGAAATCACTGTTTTTTTAATTTATTTTTTAATTTTTAATTTTTTTGTGAGGGGTGGCAAAAGTAATGTGCAGAGCCATCCACCCCCAAAAAAAGAAAAAGGATGAAATCACAAAATGTACAAAACATATGAAGATGCAAGCTAAATACAAAAACATGTGTGGGTGAGCTATGAAGCACGGATTCTTCCGAAGAGTTGCTGAGTCCCATTGGTTGCAAATCGGGTGCAGGCGCAGCCCCAATTCGGCGCCAATTCGCACCCAAGAAGAGTCGGAATTAGTTGGTTAATGTTAATATCCGATTTGGCAAGGATTTGTTTAGGGCTCAGGAGGGATTCGAAAAAAGTCCAATTTCCCTAATTTTTTTAATTTAAATTGACCTTTTTTGTTAAAAAAAAGAGTTTTAACTTTTAACAATATAAATAATACGACAAGAGCCCCACAAAATCTTTCACGTTACTTTGAAATTCCAAAGCTTCTTACATACGACTCTAGCTTCCAGACCAAACACAATCCTTCCAAAGTCAAAACTCAGAAACGGCAAAGAGAAGCTCTCCAAACACAATCGATTCTTACTTCAAGTTTCTTCTTCATCAAATTTCTTCTTACCACTATGACCCCTAGTTTTCTAGTCATCACTAAGAAACCCTAATTTTCTTGTCATCACTATGGAAAACCTAAATTTCTTGTCACACTCACCAATATGGAACCCTAAATTTCCTATTTCATTCTCAAACATGCAATCTAATCAATTGATGTAATTTATATTATTATTTTATAAACCCCTGCCCTGCAGCCTCTTTTTATTTTTTGAAAATTCTCGAATCACCGCACCCAAGTCGAGTCGCACTCAAATCCCGCACCGACATCCATGCTTCATAGGTGGCAAGTGGTGACTAGTAATTGCTTGGTCCACTTCCGCTCCTATTTTTCATTTTATTAAATATTATTTTCTTTCCTGTCAAAAAACACATACAAAAAGAATGTCAATTAAGTACCTTGTGATTTGAAGGTCTCAGCCAGGTTTTTCCGGTCAAATGTTTGACATCCAGATTGCTGCATTTCCTAATATCACAGATTTCATTGTCACCTTGTCAATAGGAAGACATGGAGGGATAGAAACAGCACAAGGTTGAAAGTAAAGATCGTCATACAACCAACAAGAGTGCAGCATTGCTTGTTTAAGGTACAAAAAATAAAAACACAAGGAATAGCAAACCAGTACAGCTCTATATTATGCATCTATGAGCCTCTCACACTTTCACCACAATTGCACAAATCTATCCATATTTACTCTCTTCACTCTCTTTTAAGTATCAGTCCAATTTTTTTTTAATCCCCAATCATTAACAATTAATAATCATTAATTAATTACTCCTATCATTTAGATTAATCATTTATCATTAATCACTTACTTTTATTACCCCCATTTCATTTATGGTACTTTTTCCTTTTTTTCTTTGGATAAGAAACGAACATTTCATAAATAAGAAATTCAAGGAGTTAAATTTGAAGGAGGACAAGATGCTTGCCAAGGGAGTGGGTGGATGGGTTGGCCTTCTATCAAATCCACACCCCTCCTCGGCAAGCAACAGTGTTCTAAAAATCCCAACTTAGAGCCACCTAGGCCTCGCAAAGATGCTAGGTGCTAGCCTGCCACCTCCCTAGTCTAGGTAGCCACCTAGGCTGGCAAGGTGGTGACCATGCATGATCAGTGGGGTTTTTCGCTTCATTTTGTTTTGAAATTTATTTTTGTCAAGATTTGAATGACCAGGAATGTTTGCATGGTTAAGAACTCTTATACCCTTTCAAGAAGTAAAGGTTGATTTCTTACAGTATTTTATTTTTTAAATAAATAAAAAACCGCCAAGCACCGCAAGGTGCTACGTGGCTGCCCTAGGTCCTCCTAGCGTCATTTAGAATATTGGCAAGTATAAAGCGACCCCCAATTCCTTGAAGACTTGTTCCACAAAAGTTAAGGCACAGGGATAGAGCAGACAATATAAATTTGATTCAGATTTTCCTAAATAGTCTTGCATGAGAAAACACAATTAAGGAGAAAAACACATAAAGGGTCTTCCCTTCCGCATTATGACCTAGGTATTTAGCTTGTAATGAGCTACAAGCCAGCTAAAGCTCTTAGTTTTAGGGGAGCACTAAGGATGCATTTGATAAACAATCCGCTTCATGTCCCATTAACTACCCACCACCCCCATATCTATAGAAGCCCACAGCATAGTTTTCAGGGGCGCAAGGCACCAAGGTCTCCTGAGGCCTAGGCGCAAGTGTAGGCACGTGCCTTATCGAAGTAAGGTACACCACATACAAAAAATTGAAATATATATATCTAATCATAATTTACACCAATCGCTATAATTTCATATCATCTACAACAAAAAAAATCACAAAATTTCTTATAAGAGTGTATTGCTATTGATAACTATATGCTATTTAGTCTAGACAAATATAATAATTATATACTTAACTAATTCAATTCTGGTACTGTTTGGTACTATTTAATGTGTATATATGAACTTAGCATTAACTCATTTTATAAAAAATAGTTCCAAACTCTTATACAGGTATAAAAAATAAAGTAATAAAAAAACTCCATTAATTTCAATTCGCTTCATGCCGACCTAAAGGTTCGTCGATCTCTCTCTCTTTCTCATTTTGTTTTTGGTCAAATTCTAGGATTGTTGGTTTATTACGACTAAAGCTGAAGTCGGAAAAATAAAAAAATAGAGATGGAGATGGAGAAAAAAAATCTGCGCCCAACTTAGCAAAATCCCTCGACTCATGCTCAGCACCTAGTTGACAAAAGTGCTCGCCTTCTTGAACACACTGCACCTTGGACTAGGCAAGGTGCCTAAGTTGCGCTGCTGCAACGCACCTTGCCTGTAACAACTATGGCCCACAGAGAATGTTTCTCAAGGGGGAACTATACAACCACTGGGCAAGAAGAGCTTAATTTTTAATTTTTTTTATCAGAAACAAAACGCTTTTATTAAAAACTAATTAAAGCGCTAAAATATAGATTACATCTTTAGTGAACCAGTAGTCCACCAAAGCCCCTCAAGAAATATCAAAAGGCTACAAAATACCAAGCGTTACAAAAAACCAACAACAATGAAAAGATGAAGCCATAAACAAGGCTACTACAGGATAGCTGCGTTCCAATTCCCACAAAGAGCTTAATTCTTTTAACCAACTAACCAATTCCCCAAACATCGTATGTTTACAGGACTTTTGTTACAATCGATAATAGTCAATCTACCCAGTCACCTTTCCCATAGTCTCTGTGGAAATACACTCGAGTATATATTAGTAGTATGTCAAAAACTCGAAGTCCTCTTTGTATATCTTTATACCCTTTTATACCTCAATTCACCACATTGAGGGTTTGTCTGGTCCAAGTTCTACGAAAGGAATTGGCATTTTAGATTCTAGGAAAGCTCCTCTCTTGGCATTTGAGATTCCTTCCAATATTTGGTTAAGACTGAAACTCTCCTCTCCTCATATTGAGAATAACTTGGAAATATATAACTAATATTAAAACATAAATCATTAAAATCAATTCCAATGTTATAATATATTACTAAATATTACTTTATTATAACGTGAAAGTAAAATATTAGTTACTTGTTAAAAATTGGGATAGTTTTGTGGGGAAAAAGAGGAAAGGATTCCCAGGAATCCTATTAGTTTTCTCCCATTGAATATGGGCATGGATGAAGAGAATTCTCATTTCAAGGGGATCTTGGATTCATTTCCAAAACTACAAACAAATATTGGAATCTTGAATGAACGGGAATTTAGGATTCCAGGAACAATTCAAGAAACCAACCAAACAGAACCTGGAATATCAACAAATACATTTATTTCCTTTTTATGTATGTGTTTGGGTTTTCTTAATCCCTTTTTTCCTTTTGTTGGGGTGAGGGTCCTGGGCCTTCCGAGTTTTTAGAGAAAAAACACGCAGAATTTGTGCGAGGTGGTTGTTGTTGGGGGTGGGAGGGGGGAAGGGGGAAGGGATGGGCAGGGATGGGCAGGGCAGGGTCAAGATTGCAAAAGAGATTATAGCCTAGGGCCCTTAGATATAATCAGAAACTCGTAAAGATCAATTTAACTCAAGACACGCAATACCTTCTAACCAAAAAGAATGGGGTAATGTGATTGGCCAAGACCCAAGATCAAATTGAGTTCAGAATTTATTTACATATACAAGGGGCACTTGAATCACCAATTACCAATAATGATAAAGGCAGAAATGATTATGGTAACTAGTATTGATACTTTAGAGGACCACTTGTCATTAATTAGTAACAAATTCATTAACCATGGCAACACTAAAGTAAAAAACTTATGAGTGCAAAACTGCAAATAAATCATACCCTCAGAGCCTTGTGAAATAAATGTGTTGCTCTATCCAATTGGACTTGGTCATCATGCCCATCAGGCATAGTATTAAAGTAGCCAATTTTTTCAAGCGCACTAAATAATTGCCCAAACAGTTCGTCTTTAGATATCCCTGCCAATGACATGATGAACAAGAACATTCAGTTTGCACCAAAATATAAATATAAATTCAACATTTTTTTCATATAAAACTAAATCTTACAAAGTTTTAATTTGATCAAAAGTTCAACACGATTTAAAGGTGCAAACTGAACAACGATCCATCGTTGAACCATTTTGGAGAAAAGGGTACATCACTATCTAGTGGTGTAACTAAGATGTAAAAATAAGGATAGAAGTAAAGGTTATCTCTCTCTCTCTCTCTGAGAGTCTAGATGTGTCCATTAATAGAAATTTATTATCAATATCATTTGATTTGAGGAAAATAATGGCCAGCTCGAGCATTAATGGCTGGACCAAATATATAGCGAGCGTTCTAATTCTAACTCTAGTTTAATTTTTCTTTATTTTTTTTCTTGATAAGTAAATTTTATAATGTTATCTGTCATTTTTTAGTTTCTTTAGTTTGTTTAACATGATGAGCTCCCAGTAAGGAAAAAAAAAAGATATTTGAGGAACAAATCTCATGTTAATTTATGTTTTTAGAAAAAGGAGCAAAGCAACGCATATCTATCTATCTATTATATTAAGCATGAGTAAGAGTTGGCGGTTACATTTTGGTACGCAGACGAAATTACCAAATTTCATTTTATTGATTTGGAAAAATAACTACTTGCAATAAGATTCAAACCTGAGACTTCAAGTATGAGTAAGGCATGTCTTAACCACTTGACCAAACACAATCACATATTTAAAATTGTTTAAGAAATGTACAGATAATATCAAATTATCATAAGAAAATTGCATAGGCATAGAGTGGGCTACAAGTTCTTGTCTACTTAAAATATGGGGAATTTTTTCTCGGGAAGGTTTTGCGGGGATGTGCTGGCCTTTTTCGAAAGAAGAAAGAGTATCAAAATAAAAAAATAAAAAATACTTGACAGTAGTTCAAAGAAAAAGGAGAAATACATGTGCTTGATAAGAGATCACTGTATACTTTAATCACCTATAATAATGTCAATAACATAACTAAACAAGCATGATATAAACCACCATCAAATCGATAACTAAAATACCGTGAAAAGACATAGTAGAGGCCCTACCTAAGGTGTGAACTTCTCTTGTCCAATCATCATCCTGATTGTAAGGGAAAAATGAAATAACATCAAAAACAATATACGTAGCACTGACTTGTTATGTCATAGTACATACAAAACAGAAAAGACATGCAATTTACAAAGAACCGGTAATAAAAAGTCAAATTTTTATTTTTGGCATTCTAGTCACAATCCGATTATATTAACCTAAACTCCAGACTACATAAAAGAAATCCCACAATGATGATTAAATGTTAAGAGCAGATCCTTAGTCTCACATATACTGCAGCTACATAAACGATACATGAATTGAGACAATTATAATCTACACTAATGCAAAACCAACAAACCACAAATAACATCTTAAAATGGAACTCCTTAGAAGTTTGAATGCATAAACCAAATATTTGGTTAATACATTAGCTATTCATTAGACATTGAATCAGAAAATGTCCATAATGAAGGTGAAGTAGACAGAAGGATTATACAAAGGCAGATGAACAAAGTACCACAGATTGTGATGCCTCAGCAACGTTAGCATCAATGGCAGTCTGTGCTGAAGATGTACTAGGAGCATCTGCCGAAAATCCCTCATGAGTAAGACCTGATTTTACTTCAGGTTGTTCATTTGCTTCACGAGAACTAAATATGTCAACTAATGAACCAGGTTTTGATTGACTATCATCAGCTGATAATCGATTGATCTTAAAAACCTCTGTCAAGCATTCCTTTGCTACCTCAAGACCTTCAAGATCAACACCTGGAGCGGGTTCAACTGCATCAAATAAGAAACTGGTATTAACAATAATACTTAAAAATCAATGTCAGCTTCACAACAATTCTATCAAGAGGCTGTGAAGCACAAGGGCTCCTTACATTTCCATTTCAAAATAAGGACTCCTTCAAAGATGAACTAAACATGAGTGTCAACTGATGACAGTATGAAAATAGAGGAGGAAGATAATCTAGACCATTGTCTCCTTTCTTGTTCATCTTGGGAGCGGATGTTTTAAGTAGATTGGTAAAGCTAGCATGTGACAAAGCATTGATAGAGGGATTTGAGATTGGACGCAATAAGGTTAGAATATCACATTTGCAATTCGCATATGATAGTATTTTCTTTGTGTCATGTAAGGATGATAGCATAGGTAACTTGGTGGGGGTAATAGAGTTATTCTCCTTTTTGTCTGGCTTGAAAATTAATATGGCTAAGAGCATCGTAGTGGGTTGAATGTAGAGGCTGAGAGGCTGGATAGAATAGCTAATAAGTTAAGATGCGAGAGTGGATCATGGCCGCTAAACTATCTAGGAATGTCCTTAGGTGAAAATCCTAATAGTTTATCGTTTTGGAATCCGATTTTAGAAAAAGTGGTGAGAAGATTAGATGGGTGGCACAAAGGTTGCCTTTCGAGAAGGGGTAGATTGGTGTTGATTCAATCAGTCTTGGGTAGGATCCCAACATACTTCCTGTCAATTTTTAAAATCCCATCCAAAGTGGACCTTTTGCTTGAAAAAATGATGAGAGATTTTTGTGGGAAGGTAAAGGAGAGGGTAAGGTAGACCACTTAGTTAATTGGGAGATGGTAACAAGGTCTAAAAAATTTGGGGGTCTAGGGGTGGGGAATTTAATTAAAAGGAATTTGGCTTTACTTGGTAAGTGGTTATGGCAGTTTCCATTACAACAAAATTCACTTTGGCACTCTATTATTGCAAGCAAGTATGGCTTTCATCCGAATGGGTGGGATGTGAATATTGATGTCAAAGCCACTCTACATTCCCCTTGGAAATCAATAGCGAAAGGATGGGATAAATTTGTGGAAAACACAAAGTTTGTGGTGGGGAAAGGAGATAGAATCCGGTTTTGGGAAGATATTTGGGTGGGTAATTTTCCGTTAAAAGAGTTATTTCCTAGATTATATCAATTATCCAATAATCGCAATATGTTGATCCAATCAGTCGTTTCTTGGCACTCTCATTTCAATCATTCATGGGATTTAAAGTTTTCAAGGAATTTTAGGGATAGGGAATGTAATGATCTTAGTTCATTGTTGAACTCTATCGATAGTGTTCAACTCAACCGTAACTCTTCCGATAAGAGAGTATGGGTGGGCCATTGTTCGGGGGAATTCTCTTGCAAATCTTTCTTCAAAATCCTTCTGCAATCTCCTCAAGCTCCATTTTTTCCACAATTCAGTTTCATTTCGAAAAGTGGTGTCCCTTCCAAAATCAAAGTCTTTGCATGGCTTGCCTCTTTGGAGAAAGTGAATACTTGTGACATGATCCAAGCGAGGAGGCCGTTCATGTACCTTTCTCCTTCATGGTGTATTTTGTGTAAACGGGCAATTGAAAACATGGACCACATTCTGCTGCATTGCATGTTTGTTAATGATGTGTGGGTAAGGATTTTTGATATGTTTGGAGTGGTGGTGCTTTTCCTAAGAGTTGGGCTGAGTTTATACTCATCAAATGGACTTTCAAGCATAATAGTAAGAATTTGAAGTTAATATGGAGATTCGCAGTTCTGGCCTTGGCATGGTCGATTTGGATAGAACGAAATAAAAGGACGTTTGAGGACAAAAGCAATAGCTCTAATGGAATCTGGGAGCATACACAGTTTCTGATTGGATTATGGTCTAAAGCTTCGAACATTTTTGATGATTCAAAGCGTTTTTTGTTTAGTTTGGATTGTGTTAGCTTTATGGATGGATATGTTGGTTAGAGCTTAGTTTTTTGTAACCTTTTCATAGGTAAAGCCGTAAAGGAATATCTTTCTTTTGTTGCTTTCAGTTCCAGTGGATGTCTTATCCACTGCTCAATAGCATAGTTTGCTTTGTAATTACTTTAGCAGATCAATAAATTTTTTGTTTTCTATCAAAAAAAAAAAAATTAATCTAGACCAGTAATTGAATACGCTAAAGTCTCAATATTTAATATAAAATAAGCAAGGTTGTCAAAACATATATAGATTGTATTGTTTCCCAACAATACTGTAACGCTTATTGCCGCTTATTGGTAAATAAGGTTTGACTTATATAACAGTTTCATAAATAATTATACGTATGTAAATCTATATAAATGAATCTAAAACAAAAACAAAATTAATAATAATTCCATGCAAGAGTAATTAACTCTTGATGTCTTAAGCATAAACAATTCGAAATGTCCCTCGTCATCAAAATCCTTTAATAAGATGAAAGGCAAAGTTATTAGTTTGTATCTTCTTTCATCATCCATACACAAGTATTCATCTTCAATATTCATTTCAATCCTCAAAATAAGTATCAACGGTATCGACATCATCATTTTTTTTTTATCAGAAACGAATCTTATATTGATAAGAAATAGCAATACAAGAAAAAACAAGCAACAGGGGTCGAGAAGACCACTAAAGAGAACAGGACAAAACACAAGAAAAACATCCAAAAAACAATCCACAAGACACACTAAAAAAGCTATCATCAAACAACAACTTCAGTTCCTCCATCTTCGTACATGCTAAATCTCAAGCATCTTCATCCATTACTTGCATTTTTAGTGCTTATGTGAAAGCAAAGGTCTCTAGCCCGATATGAAGCAAATTACATAATTTGAGATACAGAAAGAATTAGTTAATCTTTAATGTATTATCAGTAGCGGACACATCTAATGAGCTAGTCTCGCGTTCCCTTTAACGTATTCTACTGATTCTATTGTTGTTGTCTCATAAGTCATAAGTGCAGGTGGCCATTTGCCCATTTGTGTTAATGAGAGCTTCCTAGGCTACAGAATAAAGGCAGTACGAGTCAATTGCCTCTGGCTAGTCTGTTTTGTATGCAAGAAGTCTCCCAACTATTGTTGAACACGCACATTCCCGATGTCTAGGAGATCCAACATTGAGGTTCCACAGATTTGTTGGATGTTGATGCATTCGAATGACCTTTTCATGAATCAAAATCATACTCCATTTCATGGCTAAGTGTTGACGAGAGTGAGGGCTAATACTCATCCCCTTGGGCGGTGTCTCAGCACAAGCTCAAGGGAGCTTGTGGGCCTAGGACACCATTCTTTTATACACTATTGGACAAGCTAATGTCCAGCTACCTTCCAGTCCAAGTGACCACTATGATTTGGTGAATTCATAAGGAAGTTTGTATTCGTCTTCTTTTATGATATTTTAGTTTTCAGTAGCACATTTAAAGCTGTAAATGATTCGATTGCGCCCAGCAGTGGGGTTGTTCAAACTTGGTTAGTAAAAATTGTTGAGCAGTTGAGCTTAAAAATGTGTGGAAGCTTGGCTTGTGTAGCTCTCGAGCCGAGCTTCTATCCATTCGAGCATCAAATTTGGTTCATTTATCCCGCAAAGGAACCTCAAACAAGCCTCTAACTAAATTATCACAAGTCAAAGCAGTACCTTGGTTCATTTAACAGCCTAACCATATTTATCACCTATAGCCTGATCAATTCATACAAAAGGAGAAGCTCTTTGACAATAGTCTGACTGTGTGTTTAAAAACGTTTGTTTCTGATAAAAAAAAATAAAGAATAAATAAAGTCTGAATGTGTATTAGAGTCCAGCTTCAGTGACAACAAAAAAAAAAAAAAAAAAAAAAACCATTTACTAACATCTTCAAAAAGTATAGAACTAAGTATAGGATCTTCAAAGTAATCCGTTGCACAATCTAGATTATTTTAATACAGCTATCCCCTTATCACTCTGAAACAAGACCAATTGAAAATCACATCATCGCTAAGCCTTGTATAAGAACCTTAATTTGCTACCTAAAAGTTAAACATTCGCTACTTCAACAATTCAAAAACAGCACAAAAACCATATTAACTAATTATATGTTCTTCAAAGTAATCCTTTCCACAATCTACAAGATTTTTTTAATACAGCTATTCCATATCATTTCTGAAACCAGACCAATTGAAAATGACGTCATACTAAGCTTGTGTAAGAACCCTAATTTGCTACCTAAAAGTTAAAAATTCACCACTTGAACAATTCAAACACAACAGGAAAAACATATGAACGGAGTCACTGATTGTAATCACAAGTTAAAGAGACTAACAGAAATTAAAATTAAGCATCAACTACAACAGAATAAAAACGCAAAGAAACGTTATTATTACATTACACCGATACTGATTGTTCAAACTAAAAATGGATACACACATATTTTATATATATATGTATATGTATATATGAGAGAAGGGGTACCGGAATCGAGGAAATCTAGAAAAGAGTGGACGATGCGACGAGAGAGGGGAGAATCGGTCTTCAAGTTCGCCATTGTTGTACAAGGTGCGCATGATAAGAAATGTTCGCCCCTGTGCGCATAGCAATACGTGCGTTTCGGTCTCGGATGAAGGTGTTGATTTTTTTTCAGAAAATGGTATATTAGCACTCCGCATTCGTAATGTCGCACTATAAATTATTTTTAGTGAACATAAAAAATATTTTAAAATATCTACATAAGTATTAATAAAAATAATTTTAAAAGTGTTTATGAAAATTGTGGAGTGTTAACATTATTTTTCAATTTTTATAAATTAAGAACATATATATTTTTTTTTAATAATATCATGCAAAATTAAATTTGTATTTTATTTTTCAGAATATTATAATGTGTAACCATTTAATTGATAGTTCTTAGACAAAGCAAATTCAACATGACACAATATTACAAAACAAACTAACACCAAATTATAAGTTAATTGGTGAACCCTTATCGAGCTTGAGTGACGGGTGGAGATACTAAGATACAGTTAGTAACGAATGTGTTTGAATTTATTGGTCAAAATTGTTAAGACTTGTTAACAATAAGATCCGTTAAGACTCATTAGATCCCCTAGGAGCCATTTAGAACCCGTTTGAATCATATTTATGTTGTTTTTGGATTAATCGTGCCGGGTTATCGGATTTACTTAAATTAATCCGTTAGCTTAATGAGTAAAACGGGTCATGCCATGTTACCCGATAAAGTAATGAATCATAAGCTAACGGATGAAAGGGCTCATGTCATGTTACTTGATAAAGTAACGAATCGTGTTCGTATATGATTTTTCTACCGATTATTTTAATGGGTTGTGTAAGTATTTAGTAGTTTTTCACTTGAACCCAATAAAATTAGACACAAAACTGACCCGACACAACCTATTGCTGGGTCTAATATGCCTTTAACGTTATTTCAAAATTTTACAAATTTAAACTCATTTATTAATAAAAATACACATAATAAATTTTTTGGATTATGCAAATTTAAGTTTGTAGTAATTATTTGTATTGGGTTGTATTTGACTTTAGTTATAGGAGCATACATAAATGTTTACTAGTTAAAAAATAAAATCACATCATCCAAAACAAATTTACATTAAATTTTTTAAATTGTAAAATTAAATTTGTACAAAACACAATTTTAGTCAAAAAAAATATTTTAAAACACGATTTATAAATGGAGAGTCCACTCTATAAAAATTTCAAAAACATATACTTATTTCAAAAAAATATTATTCAATACATTTTTCTCAAAAAACGTTCTTATATTGGGAATTTTTACCCATTTCCATATTTTGTACCATATAAACTTTTTGTTATAAATAAATGTGATATTATTTAATTTTTACCCATTTCCCCATAAATTTTGTATTAACAAATAAAAAGTCCAATTACTATAGATTTCAATCAGTGTCCTAGTTATTGACCAAAAAAAAAAACCAAAAAATATATCTGTCTTAGTCATAACATTGAAACTAAAAGATGGAAATGGATTATTATCATAATCTTTAATGTGGTCACCATTAATTGTGTTTAAAAAAAATCATGGAAGCAATAGTTTATTTACTATTCTTAATCCAATTCAAAAGTTTCGAAAAAATGTGCCAGTTACAAAGATGCAAAAACAAATTGTCATAACATTGAAACTAAAAGATGGAAATGGATTATTATCATAATCTTTAATGTGGTCACCATTAATTGTGTTTAATAAAAATCAAGGAAGCAATACTTTATTTACTAGTCTTAATCCAACTCAAAAGTTTCGAAAAAACATGCCAGTTACAAAGATGCAAAAACAAATTCTAGACAATCTTTGATTCAACAGAGAATATAATAAAAAATCTTTTATACATACAATGAATTTTCTTAGTAAAAATATGTTTGAAACAAATTTGTATATTCAAAGTCTTGAGTCTAAAATACACTCTTTACAAAAAAGAACAAATATTTAAAGATCATGAAACTTCGATAAAACATTTTCTTATTTTAAATGAAACGAAGCAAAAGTTACAAAATGATTTAGAGACTATGAATATATTTTCTAATACTAGATTTTTATGTTATTTTGATCCTTTCTTCCAAAATATTTCGAAAAAGCAAATTGAATAAAAATTATCCAACGATATTTCTTATATAATATTTACACATGCTAATCAAAAGAATCTAGAAGATTGGATTGAGAAACAAAATTATTTTCAAAATAATTATGCACTTGAAGGATGTACATATAAATATAAAAAAGCTTATGACAAAATAAATAATAAACTAGAAACTATAATTTTAGTAGATGTGGAACTTTCTAAATTCAAAAATTTTACTATTTTTAGAAAAAAATTATTTATTTTCTTTAAATGGCAAGATTACAATAGAAATTACTATTAGCCTTTTACTAAATCTACTATTATATTTCTTTCCATTGAAAGGCACAATATTAAAAATATGATGAAATACTAGCAAGACGTATGTAGTGACAACAACAAATTTTTAAATGTTAGCAGTGACATAAGATAAAACTGCAAAAGCCTAGCAAAACAGTGTAAATAAGTATCGGTGTCATTATCCCACAAAAGAAAAAACAAGAGTCTTGAATTTGTATTTACGGTCTTAAATATAAATAGAAGAAGGTGGTGGTTGTCGTCAGGGGGGAAAGAAAAAGTTTCCTTCCCCATTAAGTGTTCTAGACTTCTTTGGGCTTTTGTCTTGTATGTATATATAAGTACATGTCTTGTATTGAAAAAGCATAGAGAGAAAGAAGAAGTGAGCAAGTGTGTAGCCTCTTGTACAATAAAAATAGACTGTGAAAAGCTCAAAATAGGCACAGCGTAGTTTAGAGTAGAAGGCGCTCAGGTGGGCATTTCTCATATCAGTGGAACATGCTTGTAAATTACCCAATAAGATATAGATTCAATAGAAATTCTTCAACATTTGTAAACCAAAATTTCATTAGAATCAATAAAATTTTCTTTTTTCATAATACTCTTTTATAAGCTTTGATTGCTCTGGTTATCATTGTGAGTATTTATTTCTTTATTTAATTTTATTCAAGTTTATTTTATTTATTTTTCTTCATTATTATATTATTCGGGGCTAATCTTCTCTAGTAAGAATTAAGCAAGAGAACATTATGTTCTAATTCTACTTATTGTACAACAATCATGGATTCTTGAAACTTTTAAGAAGAGGATATGCAGAGTCACTCTACTTCTATTGCTGATTAATAATTTTAAGGTAGTCCTGTGTTGAGCCATTGCCTTCGCCCGTGCTACCGTGTTCTTGGCGTTGTTTTGGGCTTAATTGGCTGGCATCTGTATTAAAACAGAGCTATGGACTAGTGAAATTCTTAATCTTCAATCTGTTGTAGTAACTCTGCCTATTCTCCTCTTTTCTTTTCTTTTTGTATCAGAGATTTATGATTGTTTATAATAAGTATAATTAGAATATAATAATCCAAGTATTAATTTTGAACGAGAAGATCGGTTATTTTATGAACATTGATATATCTGAAATAAGAGATACTATTAGAATAATTGAAAAAAGTTTAGTTAAGACAAACAAAAACTTTAAAAAAGAAAAAGCAAGAAAAAATCATAGAATACTAGAATAGCAACTCTAATTTATTGGTCTAAAATTAGTCAAGAGAGACAAATAGAAAGATTACGTGATGCTTTAGCAATAGAATTAGAAAATGGTAGATTATAATTTTATGAATTATTTTAGATATAGAAATATTTAAGAGCAAAAGAAGAAACTTACTCTAGATAAACAACATAAGGTTACTTGTTTCTTTTCAGAAG
The DNA here is from genome assembly GCA_021464415.1 of Lonicera japonica. Taxonomy (NCBI): domain Eukaryota; kingdom Viridiplantae; phylum Streptophyta; class Magnoliopsida; order Dipsacales; family Caprifoliaceae; genus Lonicera; species Lonicera japonica. Next base: position 82,181 of record JAKCWG010000335.1, read on the forward strand.
AAGATCATAAATATCTTTTTCATAAACTTAGACACACCTGTAGAAAATACAATAGTAGATTTATTAGTAAATTTATCGATATCTCTAAAAGAAGAAAATATAAGTATAAAGGATAAACTAGTAGACAAAAATACTATTATAATATTACTAAATAATCTAGACTATATTGAGGAACAAATAGAAAATAATAAAGTAAATATTAATATATCAAAAAGCATACAAAAAATAATAGAACAATAGGGAGAGATTCAAAATAAATTAGCAAATTTAGAAAAGAAATTAGGAGTACAAGAAAAAGTTGGTGAGTTAGACGAAATAATAGATAAATTTCAAAAGTTAGGAGTAGATAAAAAAAACAAAAAGATTCAATCCTTTTTGTGAAAAATAATGGCCCTCATCAAGAAATCAAAAAGTCTTTTTCAAATAAATCAACTATATAATATATAAGAAGATGCACAAAAATTTATAGAAAAGGGAATGGAAAAAGTAAAGTCACAAAAATTATACGATTATAATTTATTAGACTTTAACAGTAGAATTTATAGTTATTATAGTCAAAGAAAAATAAGTGTTATAGAAAATGAAGTAATTTTAGATTTAGTACCACTAAAAAGTGAACAAGAAATTAGAAAACAAAATTTTGAATTTATGCATTTAGGTGTAATAATAATAGAACTAATAGGATTAACTAGAAAAGGAGCATGAACAAAAGCTTTAGCATATATATACAAGGTGGTAGATGAGATAATCATGCACAAGTCCTAATAGTTAGTGCTGAAGTAGACCTTAGTCAGAATTCGGCAGTAATAGGATGTATACCAAATTTAACAATAGACTCAAAAAGATTTACAAAACCTATAAAAATTAGTATAAGAATTAAAGGTTATAATATAACAGCATGGTATAATAATCTATTAATACATACTTTATTTATAAGAAAATTCAATAAATATCATGAAAATTTTAAAGCGGAATTTGATGGTATGGTCAAATCTTTTCAAAGTAAATATGTTACTATGATAGAAGTTACCAAATTAGATAATACTATTTATGAATGATTAGAATGGCCACTACCAAAAATAAATAAAATTATTGGTAAAAATCCTAATAAAAGTAAATTATATGAAGATTCAAAAGGAAATGCTAGTATTAGCTTTACAAATTATAAAGTTATAAGAGAATCTAAAAGAATAGAAGAAATAAATGTAATAATTATCGATGAAATAAAATTAAATTAAAATATGACAAATTATTTATTTAAAAAATATGAAGATAAAATTTATGACAAAATAATACAAGATTATGATACAAAGGAATATGAATAATTGGAAGAAATATATGATAATCAAGAAGCTAGAGAATTAATATTTAAGGTATATAGTGCAGAAGGAATAATTGAAGATCATAAAAATTACATATTAACAGTAGGATCAAATAAATTCTTAACAAATGAAGAAATTAATACAACAGAAATAGGAGAAAACAGTGGAGTCACTAATAATGCAGAAAAAGTGCCTCCAGCAGAAGATTATACAACTAATACAAAATTAAAAAGTACAACAAAAAATTATAATGAAAATAAAAGACCATTAACTGTAATAGGAAGAACATCAAAAGAAAAAAAATCCTGAAAATAAATAAATATAGAACAACATTAAATCTAGACATAGTATATCACCAAGATTGGGAAGAAGTTATAGAAAATTGGGAAAGAAATAGTTATAGAACTAATTTATTAATTGTATCGGCAAATCCAAGTGAAACTTTGTCATACTTTGAAAATATATTAGAAGGAAGTGTTTATAATTGGTTTATGGGATTTAAGAATACTATAGAATATGAAGAAATGAAAGAGAAATTTTCAATAGAAAACTTAGTAGATTTAACTAAAAGAATATTTATAGGAGCAAATAGATTATCTAGAGGAGCATCAAAAATAAACAAAGATAAGCCTTAAGAAATTTAGAACAATTACAAATTTGTAAATTAGAATATATAGGAGAATATAAAAGAAAATTCATAGAATATTGGACTGCTGTTAGAAAAATTACTGATCCAAATCTACTAGACAGATATTTACAAAAATTACCTGGAACAATAGGAGAAAAGATATGGGATAAATGGACAAAAATAGAAAACTATAAAACAAATCTAGCCTTATATAGGATCAAGAATAGATATAGCATATCAAACATTAAAAGAACAATGTAGAAAATTAAAAGATAATAAGAAAACAAAAATAAAATATTATTATATGTGTAGAAAGTTAGATTTTCCGCCACAATTTGGATGTGAACCAAAAGGATTTTATAAGCCTTATAAGAGTACAAAGAAAAAATATAAAGTTAGAAAAAGTAAAACTTTTAATAAAAGGAATTTTGGAAAAATCAAAAGAAAAAGACCGTGGTATAGAAAAATAAAAGGATTAACTATATTTTAATACATTGTATTTACACCAATTTTCCATTCGATACATGGCACTTTTTTTTTTCAAATATAACAACTTTCTTCTTGTTTGTTTGCAATTAGTACATCCGTTATCTATGTTTTCTAGCACCATCAAAAAAATATGACATGGCATCCCGTTTGGCATTTTAAATTGCCAACAAAGCATCCCATTGCCAACTCACTCGTTATCACCTTCACCATCTGTGAACACCTCATTTTGCGACCCCCACAAGAATTCTAATTTTCAAAGAAATAAGCACGCATGCATGCACAAGCATTCCTAAATGCATATATTATGTACATGTGATACAAGTCAAAGAAGAAAGCCAAAAGGATCCCGGATGAGGAGTTACAGAATTATCGAAAATTATCGGAACCGAAAACCGTCAAAACTCCTGGAAACTTGTGAAAGGCGAATTACGCATTTCGGATCATCCTCAAACTTTGAGAGTTGTTATACATTACCATGAGGAGTAGCATACTCGAAAATCAGCTCAATCCGACTGTCGGATCTCCGAAAATTCAGAAAATCATGAGTTAGATTCGGGTGGTCAAATGGAGGTCTTCTCGAAGTTAAAATGGTTTGAAATTTGGTAAGTAGATAGGCCTTATTGTGGGGAAGAACATATTCAAAATTCAGTTTTGTCGGACATGGGATCATCAAGAAACAATTTGTCTATCCTGCAATTCTAGTCGAAATGTCCTTCGTAGCAAATTAAAATCAATAGTGGCCTTCCCGAATTCTGATCGACCTCAAATTTGGACAAAAGCTAAAAAACATTTGGAGGGAAAACATATCAAAAAATTAGCATAATACAACAGTTGGAAGTTCAATTTTCGAGATTGTTGTACGCAAGTACGTTTCCTACGCGGGAACAAACTCTTTGTACCAAGCCAAGGATACCGAGTCCTTCCCGAACTCCGATCGTCTCCAATTTTTTACAAAGTCTAGAAGACGTATATTGGAAATACATATCCAAATTTCAGCGTGATCCAACGGTTAGAACCTGACTTGTCGTGCAAACAAGGGACCTTGTCTACAACAAGTACCTTTCCTACGCGGAAACAAACTCTTCGTACCAATCAGAACGAAAGGGAACCTTCCTGAAAACTGATCGACCTGCAATTTTTACACAATCTATAAGAGTTCTATTCCCAACACATATCCAAAAATCAGGATGATCCAACGGTGGGAAGGTTTCGCGATAATTTCCAAGAGTCCTAGTTGCAATCTCTTTTCTTGCTCTCCAAGTATTTTGACAACTATAAATAGACCCCCCCTCCATTCATTATTTTCATCAACAATCAAAGGGATTTTGTGGTACACACCAAGAGATCCTTATTCTCTCCCTCTAAGGAGGCTCAGGTATAATTTTCTCTCTCTTCTTTTATTTATTCGTCAATTTTATAATTTATATTCTTGTCTGCATAATTTCTATCACTTGATAGATTTTCAAAACCCCTTTTCAAATTGTTTTTCAAAACTAAAGGCGTATAATAAACCCTAATCCAATTCCATAATAGTATTATTACTTTCTTACTTTTTCAAAAGTCCGGATTAGCGATATCGTTATACGAAGGAATCGATAATCGCTACATATCCAATCTAACTCATAGATTACAGTGTGTATGTGATAAACACAAGATTATGAGAGCACTACTGCCATCTATGCCGGTTTAATCAATAGACTTTGGTATACGATCGGTCAACTCGTCTCATATCATATCGAGTATAAGATTCCACATTGAATCAGTTTCCGAAAAGCCCAATGCTTTACAAAATCACTTGTTTCATTGCATCTATTATTATTAAACTCTCTTTTTCAAATCACACACACACTTATTTTCAAAATCATGAGCGAACTAGGAAACACATCGTTTTCATCCCAACCCCAAAATCCCGATTTCTAAAGCAAGCACAAAAAGCTGTAAAGTAATAGCAATAGCATGCAAGAACTGAATTATAACACACGCATATCTTACTCAAGAGACCGAAAGGGCGAATTGAGTGCCTAACACCTTCCCGATTCGTAATTTAATCCCCGAACCTTCGAACCAACTGGTTTCGCATACATTGTGTATAAGAGGATATTTAGTCCATAAATACGTCTCTTTTATACAAACATTTTTTGTTTGTTTAATAAAACAAACTGGATACTCTTATTCTTTTCAAAACCGATTTTCAAAGCAACAAACGGAATCGCCACCCACGAGGACCCTCGGGCGACGAGAACGCGGGTTCTCACACCATCTCCGACACCTCCACCACTTTTCCTCCGGCACCGGTGGTGACTCTCTCTCCTCTTCCTTCTCTCTCTACTTTCACCATAGCCGCCACCTCAAACAAAACCACTTCTTATTCAAACCCTTGTCTTCTTCCTTAGAGCTGCCCATCTTTTTCTAGAAACTTAACCCATATTTCATTAGTTTATCTCTCTAATTTTAACCTTGATTGAAATCCACCACACACACACTCTCTTTGAAATCCAAAGTCAAAATATGCATATATAAAGTGACGAGCTGTTGATAATTAACAGGTTGTATGCTTTGAAATTTTATTTTTTATTCGTGAATGCCCATTTCCAATCCAGTCGAATTTGCCTTAACGCCCTCAATTTCAATCATGCCACCATCTTTGCTGGAGTTTTTGTTTGTATTGACGTGAGAAATGCTAGCGACACATTTGATGTTGTTACAAATCCGCGAATGTCGATTCCCAGATTTGTTATATCTATTCACCATTTGATGTTCTGATTCTCCGATAAATGATCGAGATCTGATCAAAAAACCATTCAGGAAATATAGAGGACCTGTGTACCAAATTGAAAAGAAAGAGATTATGGGTGTGATTCAAGGGTTTTTCACAGAAAGTTGTGAGCATTGATTTTCGGTTTTACTGTGTTTATATATATATATATATATATACACATATATGTGATAGTGAGAGAAAAGAAGTAGTAGAAATGGGTTTGGGCTATTCAGGGAAGAGGTGGAGAAAGAAGGAAGGGGACGAAAGAGAAGGAAAAGGAGAGAGATGCCGGTGCCGGAGAAAACTGACGATGGTTTTCTTTTGCCTTTTCTATTTTTTGTTTCTATTTTTTTTATATCACTGTGTATCTAAGTTGGTTGCTTTGTTAGCAACTTAAAATGCCAAATGGATGCCATGTCATATTTGGTTGATGGTGTTAAAAGGCTTAGATGACAAATGTAACAATTGCAAACAGACAAGAAGAAAGTTATTATATTTGAAAAAAAAATTGCAATTAATGTATCGAATGAAAAATGGGTGTGAGTACAATGTATTAAAATGTAGTTAATCCAAAATAAAATTAAAATATAATAACAATAATAGTAGGAAATTTGAGAAAACAAAAAATTGCAAATGTTTTATATGTGAAAATCCTGAACACATAAGACCAAACTGCCCTTTAAAAAATAAAGCAAATAATATTCCTAAAATACAAGAAAAAGTAAATATTATAGAAAATCTAGAAACACAAGGATTATAAGACAATATTAAGTTGGAAAGTATTTACGATGAATAAGAAATAGACAATATTAGTATATATAGTATAGAATCTATAGAATTAGAATATCCGAAAGAAGTAGAAGAAGAAGATGAAGATGAATTAGTTAAAGGTTTAAATTTGATATAAAATTACGTTAATACTATAGAAGAAATTTGTCAATGTGATTATAAAATAAAACGATATTTAATACTTACAAAAAATTGTAAAAAATGTAATAAACTTTTAAAGAATGTTATAAATATTTGTGAAAAAAGTAAAAGTAGTATATGTTCTGAATGTCTTAAATACTTTTCAAAAAAAGAAACAAATACTATACAACAAAATAGTAATTTGATAACTGTAGACACCCCGATCCGTGACCCCGCAAGAACCCTAACGACCATCGGGAAGTACAATTTTTGGGGCCCGGGACCCACCCGAGCACATGAAACTATCCCGAAATGGTTTATTGACCAACAAACCTATTTTTAAGGGGAATTATCGCACGACAAATTAGTATGTCGTGCGAAAATCTCTCTTATGTCGCACGACAAACCCCTCTAACCCAGACCATCCACTCTTTGACAAATCAGTCTGTCAGAAGGGTCACTTCAGCCGTTTGTCGCGCGACATTACTCAACATGTCGCGCGACACTTGCCCTTTTTGGGGAAATGTCACGCAACAATCCTCCCCGAGCAGTATAAATAGGCCAACACCCCCAAGGGTTCAGGGCAACAACTTGGGATCTAAGAATTCTAAGTTTTAAATTTGATTTTCTGTTCTTTTATCAAGTATTTTCTACTATTGTCTTATTTCTGAAGTATCATCGAATCTATTCCCGACACTCGACGTGTCCCAGATCTGGAATCGAATTCTCGAAAATATCTGAAAAAAGAGAAGATTATTATCGCCGGAGATCTCTCTGCCGTATTATATTTTCTTTCTTATTAATTATTCTCGTCGGGAAGGTAAAGAAAGTCCTTTCTAGTATTTAAAATTAGATATATGTGTATTTGTTTTACTTCCGTTGTTCTGTCCACATTTTATTTGAATAAACTTATTGCCAAGTTATAAATAATCTACTGTTCTCTAAACAAAAGACCCTGACAAAAATCATTTACAAAACCAGAAGAGTAAGTACATTATCATCCGGATAAAATTCTGTTTTCAAAACCCAGACTGGTAAAACTTACTTAGGAATTAAAAACCCGGTATATCCGGTCTCTTCCATAGACTGTGATATGTCTGGTAGAACTCCCCCCAAGAGTTCTAAATTCTATATTAAATTAGTCCCGATACAAGATCTGAACTTTTCTAAAAGGAATTAAAACCCGAGAAAATCGTCACTTATGTGAGGAAATAAAACGGGAAACTATCTCTCTTAAATAAAAGGCTTTTGTCACTTGTATTTACCTCTCTTGAAAAACGAAATATCGGATCTCGGAACACAAAGGTTTTCATCCATTTTCTCATTTTTTCCAGAAATTAGGATTTTTCACTTAGAAAGTAGTAGACTGTCAGTAAAAGCATCCAAGTTTTTCAACATAAAATAAACATATAAGACCACTAGAGACCGAAAGGGCGGAACGGGTGCTTAACACCTTCCCAATCCGTAATATAGTTTCCGAACCCTATAGGACCCTAGTTTCGTAGACACACGTGTAAAGAAAGGCTTATTTATGGCATTTCCTTTTACACAACTATTTTGTCCGTTTTCTCGCAAAACGTACTGGCGATTCTGAACGAACACTCTTGCATCTAGAAATAGGATATAGGGACACCCGATATGAACTATCAACATACCATAGAAGCAAATGGAACGATGGAATCCTTTCCGACGTTTCAGACGCCCAAGAACGAGATCGAGACCCGGGGGTCGCATTTGCGGATTCTCACAATAACTTTTCTAGTTATATTAAAGTTTAAAGATTTAATTGTAGAAACACAAGCTATGTTAGACACGGGAGTTACAAAGAGTCTAATAAGTGAAAAATTAGTACCAAAAGAATTCCTACAAAAATTAAATTATAACTTAAACCTCTATCAATATAATAATGATGTAATACAAGTCACACATTGTATACAAAATATTCCTATAATAATAAATGAATAAAAATTTACTTTACCACAAACCTGGGTAACTAATATAGATTCCAAACATACATTTATACTAGGATTAACTTTTATACAATCTTTAAAAGGAGGATTTACGTATACATCCACAGGATTACAATTTTTTAAAAGAGAAGCATATGTAGTATCAGATAACAACAAAGAAATAATCAAAAATCCAAATCAATTATCCTATAATAATAATCTTTCACTAGAAGAGTCACACAATTATGAGGAAACCTTAATAAAAGAAATAGAACCCTATAATAATTATCCTATAATGAAAGCGAGAGCCTTAAAATAGATTTTAATTATATATAAATAAAATGACTTTTAAAATAAGTTAGACTTAGAAAAATTAAAAAAATTAGCAGAAACAACATAAATTATAGGTGAAAATCCTCAAAAACATTGGGAGAAAAATCAAATAGAAGCAAAGTTATAAATTATCAATCTTGATATTACTATAAAAACATCAAATATAGCCTGTAATTTAGAAGACCAACAAAAGTTTAAAGAATAAATTAAAGAATTACTCAATTTTGGTGTAATAAGAAAAAGTAATAGTAGACATAGATCACCATCCTTTAAGGTAAGAAATCATTCAGAAATCAAAAGAGGAAACGCTAGAATGGTAATTAATTATAAAAGAGTAAATGATAATGCATATGAGAATAGTTAAAAGACACCTAATAAAGAAGAATTAATAAATAAAATACAACAAAGCAAAATCTTTAGTAAATTTGATTGTAAATCAGGATTTTCGCAAATAAAAATGAGTAGAGATTCAATAGAATAGACAACTTTTACTTGTCCTGAAGGACATTTTGGATGGTTAGTAATGCCTTTTGGATTAAGAAATGCACCACAATTATTTCAACAGAAAATGGATCAAATATTTAAAAAATATTCTGATTTTTGTATTGTATATATTAACGATATTTTAATATTTAGTAGTAATAAAGTAGAACATAGAAAACATCTAGACATAATATTTAACGGATTTATAAAACAAGGACTAATAATAAATTAATAAATATAGTAGTAAAAGGATGTATTTGGAAAAAGAAGAAATTGAATTTTTAGGATTATACATTAAAGGAGGAAAAATTGAATTACAAGAACATATTATTAAGAAAGTATTAGATTTTCCTGATAAAATAGAAGATACAAAACAATTATAAACTTTCTTAGGATTATTAAATTATGGAAGAAATTATATTCAAAATTTAAATAAACTAGTAGGACCTCTATATAGTAAATTAGGAAAAAATGGACAAAAATATTTTAATAGTGAAGATATAGCTTTAGTCCAAAAAATAAAATAAAAGATTAAAAATTTAGAACCATTAAAATTACTATTAGAAAATAATTACAAAATTATTCAAACAGATGCATCTAGTATAGGATGGGCAGGTATATTATTACAAAGACCATTAGAAGAAAGTAGTAAGAGTCAAGAAGAAATATGTAGCTATTGTTCTTGAATTTTTCTAAAACTTAACAAAATTTACCAATTACTGATTTAGAAATATTATGAGTAATTAATAGTATAGATAAATTTTTATTATATTTAAATTGAGAATTTCTAATAATAACTTCTTGTAAAAATATAGTAAAACATTTTAATAAAGCCAAAAATTCTAAAGCAAGTAGCAAAAGATGGATAGCTTTTATTAATAATATTACAGGTAAGGGTTTTAATTCGAAATTTGAACATATTAGTGGAAAGGATAATTATTTAGCTGATACTCTTTCTAGACTAATTTATTAATCTTAATCTTGTAGAGGGCATCAAGTTCAAGAGTTACCAGAGATGACAATAGATTTTTTGATACTAACACTAGCAGCAATAGTTTATTTACGATTCTTAATTTAGCTCAAAAGTTTCGAAACAATATGCCAGTTACAGAGATGCAAAAGCAGATTCTAGACAATATTTCGTTCAATAGAGAATATAATAAAAAATCTTTTATACCTACATGAATTTTCTTAATAAAAATATGTTTGAAATAAATTTGTATATTCAAAGTCTTGAGTCTAAAATACACTCTTTACAAAAAGAACAAATATTTAAAGATCATGAAACTTTGATAAAACATTTTCTTATTTTAAATGAAAAGAAGCAAAAGTTACAAAATGATTTAGAGACATACATTTTCTAATACTAGATTTTTATGTTATTTTGATCCTTTATTCCAAAATATTTTGAAAAAGAAAATTGAATATAAATTACCCAATGATATTTCTTATAGAACATTTACACATGCTAATCAAAAGAATCTAGAAGATTGGAGTGAGATACAAAATTATTTTCAAAATAATTATGCACTTGAAGGATGTACATATAAATATAAAAAAGTTTATAACAAAATAAATCATAAAATAGAAACTATAATTTTAGTATATGTGGAACTTTCTAAATTCAAAATTTTTACTATTTCTAGAAAAAATTATTTATTTCCTTTAAATGGCGAGATTACAATAGAAATTATTATTAGTCTTTTACTTGAATACGGATTTTTGTCTAGTCAAATGATAAACGAAATATTAAAATCTTCAAATTTTCTTAAAAGATTGTTAGAAGCAATAGAATTTCAAGAAGAAGAGTTGTATCCTCAAAATCTTAGAGAAACAATAGAAAAAGGAGAAACAATAGACCCTCAAAATTTTCTTTTACTGATTACTAGTATTTGCCATAATGTGTAAATAATAGCGAAATATTTCATGGCCAACATGAAGTTGTAATAGAACACATAGAATATTATATTATGTTACATAAAGGAGATACTATAGGAGAATTGCCATAAAATAAATGTGATGAAGATACTTTTATTACTTACAAAGTCCATTAACAATTATATAAATTCAAGAATACACATTGTTTTTACCAATTTATTAGAGACAATTTTAATATGTCATTTTATATTCCAAACTCTAGAAACAACTGTAGAATAGGATTAACTACATTTTAGTGCAATGTACTAGCCTCCAATTCCATTAAATACAATATATATTTTTTTCCAAATATAGCAATCTACTTCTTTTTTGGTTTCAAATATAGCAATCAGTGACTTTTTTCCATGCAAATTTTGCTTGTTAAAATACCAAAATATGTGGTTTTCGAAACCAAACAGGAAGTAGATTGCTATATTTGAAAAAAAAAGTATATTGTATCAAATGGAATTTGGAGACCAGTACATTGTACTAAAATGTAGTTAATCCTATAGAATAAGTAGAGTTGAGTACAAACTTCTGAAGACATTCAAGAAATTTTTAAAAAAACTTGGCTACAGGAGTTTGAAGAGAGACAAAAATATCGATTCAGTCTAAATAGAAGTAGTGACAATTATTCCTTGGATTTCACTGAAAGGCGCAATATTGAAAATATGATGGAACACTAGCAAGACGTATGTAGTGACAACAACAAATTTTTAAATGTTAAACGTGACATCATACAAGACTGCAAAAGCCTGGCAAAATAGTGTAAATAAGCATCAGTATCATTATCCCACAAAAAAGAAAAAAGAAGAGTCTTAAACTTGTATTTATGCATGATCTTAAATGTAAATAGAAGAAGGTGGTTGTTGTTAGGGGAAAAAAGAAAAACTTTACTTCCCCATTAAGTGTTCTAGATCTTTTAGCTTTTGTCTTGTATGTGTTTATAAGTACATGTCTTGTATTGAAAAAGCATTGAGAGAAAGAAGAAGTGAGCAAGTGTGTAGCCTCTTGTACATTAAAAATAATAAAGACATGTAAATATTTTATAAGAAATATCGTTGGGTAATTTATATTCAATTTGCTTTTTCAAATATTTTTGGAAGAAATGATCAAAATAACATAAAAATGTAGTATTAGAAAATATATTCATAATCTCTAAATCATTTTGTAACTTTTGCTTCTTGTCATTTAAAATACGAAAATGTTTTATCAAAGTTTTGTGATTTTTAAATATTTTTTCTTTTCGTAAAGAGTGTATTTTAGACTCAAGACTTTGAATATACAAATTTGTTTCAAACATATTTTTACTAAGAAAATTCATTGTATGTCTAAAATATTTTTTTTATAATCATTGTAATTATTTCTTTCTTTGTTTAATTTTATTCAAGTTTATTTATTTTCTTTATTCTTTATTATATTATTCGGGGTTAATCTTCTCTAGTAAGAATTAATCATAAGAAAATGACAACCATCATGGGTTGCTTTAATTACTTTATGTGTTATTCAAGTTTTGTAGTTTATTTTTTAGTTAATCAACAAATAAAAAGGAATCCTTATTTGACCTTGGAATTATGAAAACCTGAGATCGTCTACCACCTTCGTTGAACGCTCAAAACCCTACTTTTCTGCCTCGCCTTTGACGATCTACCATCCCTTAACTTTCGTTTTTCCTTCTACTAAACCCCAAGTTTCATTTTTGCTATCCTATTTCCTGTCACAACTAGGAAGATGAAAATTCACCACATATCTAACCATCGACTTCAATAACACAATGAAAGGCTACCAACAGTGGATTTTAACACAAAGAAATGAAGTTTTCAAACATAGGGTAAGGAGTTTCAGGTTTGAACACAAGGAGTTTTGTCTCAAAATAGAGAATGATGGAGTCATGGCTACTATTACTGAGAAAGTACGCAACAATTCATTTTCATTAGCAATAGATTTCGGAGGAATGGGTTAGTTAATAGCAGAACTGAATAAAGCAAAACAAAGATTCGGTGAAAGAAAGTTCTTCAGTAAATACTGAGCATCCTACGCTATGTATCTTCTACAACATTATAGCGATAAATATGGTAGTTTTATGAGCTTATCCATGCTTCAACAAGCAATTATAAAGACCGATTGTATTTCCAGCAGGAAGAAATGGGGAAGGCTAGTTTAGGATATCAGAATCTCTCAAAAGGCTCATTTTTAATAACGAAAATGATAGACATGCAATAACATCTGATAAAACACAATGTATTAAATCATCCATGAAAAATTTGAAGGGGAGAGTTTCACTTGTTGCAGTGCTAAACGACGATTGTGGGAAACAAAGCTATGTGGGGAGGACCTATGCAGAAGTTGCAACTTCAAAAAAACAACGCATCAATGGGAAGTTGACTACGGTGGATAACGATTAGAAAAAAAGTGGTGGTATGCACAAGAGAGATATTATGGGACGAATTGAGCGACATACAGAGATTTCTTAACAATTTATTCAAGAGTAACATTTTTCTTCATCCATTCCAACCAGACAAGGGCATCTTTTGTTGTAAAGATGTATAAATGTTTAGACAGAAAATAATTTTCTTTTTACGAGCCTGTTTACGGTTAAGTTACAAGGCTAGAATGATGACGATCTATCATTAAACAAAAATATCTTGTATCGGGGGGATGGATTGAGATAATAGATCTTCTGCTAAAATGGTGGAATATAGTGGCATTTAAGTAGATTGGGAGCAAATGTGGAGGGCTACTGCAAGTGGACCATTATACGGAATCAATACAGCGCTTGCTTTCAGCAAGGATTAAGGTAAGAGGAAAAAATAGCGGCTTTATTCCTAATGACATGGCGATAGGGCTGGAAAAAATTATAATTAAAGCCATCTCGAAGTTTAACTTTTATTGCCGGTACAAGAAAGGACACCTATAGCGATCGAAGAATTCAAAAAGATGTTTCATGGAACTTGACGAGGAAGAGAAAGAATCGGAATTGGAGAAAGAAAGTTATGGAATACAGAGTACTCTACATGGTCGCCGAATACAAGAAGAATGTAAAATGAGGGATGATGTAGAAGGTTGCAATAAGGATGAAGTTTAGGAAGGGGGTAATGATAAAGAGTAACAGGTAGTTCCAAGGCAAGTGCACAACAACGACCAACTTAGTTAGTGTTAAACAAGTTTCTTATACTCTAAGGAGTGGATTAGATTCAAGTTATAATGTGGGGAAGTGGCTATCTAAAGGCCCGAATAACTTTATTAACGGAGATATAAGGAAGGATTCGAAGAATCAGGGACGGAAACAATAAGATTTAATGGCTGGCCATAAAATAGTTTTGTGTTACAATGAAGAGGAAGAGAGACATGAGAGTGAAGAAGAACAAAGCCAAACCTTGGTTAGTAGCGGGACTGGTGCAGTAGTAGGGGTGGGAGTTATTGGGCTTGGGGAAAAGGAAAGATAGTAGATAGGAATTAACAGCTATTTTGAGCCGAGTAATTTTAAGGACAGGGTAGAAGAATTTGAGCGTGATGGTATGAAGGGAAAAGACGAGCATGAGGGTGTTATGAGGAAGAAGATTTTCAATTAGCGGGACTTAATGCAAAGGGATGGAACAGACCGAGGAAGAACAATCTTATAAAAAATAAGTAGACAATGTAGAAGCCAATCCAATTTTATAGAAGACATAATAAAAAAGAAAATGAAAATGGTGTTGAGGTTTGGAGAAAAACAGGAAGATAAAAATGAAGGCGAGGTATTGAGAAGGTGGGAGAGCTCACTTCGGGTTGGGGGAAGGAGTATAAGTGAGGGGAAGGTGGTTTTGGCGAGGGTTCATTGTTAGGAGGAGAAAATTTAGAGCTCTATGATTTCGATCTCAAAAAATAGATTAGTGGGAGATCTGGGTAATAATAGTGAAGAGTGGGAGATCCAGGTTCATTTTTAGGTAGAGACAAGCAATGTGCTTAATAATGGTGGTTGGGGGGAGCAATATACAAAAAAATAATGGAAGATGTAGCTGTTATAAGGAGGATGAGCGGGCTACCCAGGTACTTCACTATTATACAAATTCGGGAATGATTATAGCGCTATTTTTACAATCTGTGGAGGTGGTCTAGGGGCTAGAAATTTGGGGAAATAAATTGGAATGTCAATTTTTACAAAAAGGAGATAGTGGGGAATATAAAACAAATAGTGCAGTAACAATTTAAGAAGGTAAAAGGTGGAAGATGGGGGCAGTAATGAGAAAGGTCAGGAGGGGACTGCTGTAATGGCAGGTGAAGGAATAAAAACAGAGGGCGGCAAGGGTTGATAATGTGTTGTCTATTTGCGCAAGCAACGGCAAATTTTGGAGAAGGAAAATGATTCGAAGTGAGCTTAAATGAGAGAGAAAAATACAGTAAGTTGCTAGAGGGGATGGGGGTGAAGATGGTGGCAACTGAGGGCAAGTAAAAAGGTGATGGAAGTAGCAGGAAGGCAAGGGCGGGTAAAAAAGGGGTGGGGAGCTGCACAATCTTAAATGCGATGTTAACTATAATAGAGGGGTTGAGGGCAGCGCATTAAGGAGGGATGTTAGGGGTTCTTAATGAAAATAGTGATGTGGAAAATGAGGGGGTTGGGGGGAAGGAGAAAAGGAGAAGTGTCAAAGAGATGGTGTCAAAAGAAAAGCCAGATATAGTTATATTGTAGGAAACAAAGTAGGCAGAGATTATGTGGGATATAGTAGGGGTGGTGTAGGGGTGAGATTCAAGGATTGAGCTTATATTTTGGCAGAGGGAAAATCAGGGGGTGTTAATAATATGGGATGTGAGGGTGATGTCTTATGAGGAATGTGTGAAGAGTATATACACTTTATCTGTTAAGTTGAGACCAAAGCAAGGATATAGTTTGTGGCTTTCGGGGGTATACGGTCCATGTCGGTATAAGGAAATAGGCGAGTTTTATGAGGAGTTGGTATGTCTCTACGGTCTTTGCAGGAATAGGTGGTGTTTAGGTTGGGATTTCAACATTATCTGATATCTGCCAAAGTAAAAAGATGGAGAAAATGGGAGGTCGACTAGAAGCATGAGGAAGTTTGATGCATTTATTAGAAATTCGGCCTTAAGTGATCTAGGTATTAATAATGTTAGCTTCATGTGGTTAAATGGGAGAGCTCACTGTGATTGGTAGATTTCTGTTTTCGGAAGGTTGGGAGGAGTTTGCTCTAGCGAGACAAGGGGACTTGTTCATGTAGTGTCGGATCATTTTTCATTGTTTATGAACACTAGTGCATTTAGATTGGGTCCAACTCCATTTAGTCCTGAATGTGATTAAGTCACAGGGAGTTTTTTGAGAAGTTTAAAGCATGTGTTTGGTTCACGAGTGGGAGGGGTACAAATTTATGAAAAAGTTGGAATAAATGAAACATAAAATAAAGAGGTGAGATGTGGAGGTGTTTGGGGATGTAAGAGTTAAAAATGGTAGATTTATTGTGATATCCAAAATGTTGATAATGAAGAAGCTAGGGGTCTCATTGACGATAATAAAATTGGCGAGAGAAAAAGGCTAAAAGAAGAGTTTGATCAAATTTTACTAAAGGAGGAAATGTCTTGGTGGCAAAATGTGAAAGTAAAGGGAATTTTGGAGTAGGATGCCAATTCTAAAATTTTTCATCAAGTCGTTAATCAGAGAAAGGTGAACAAACTAATAAGTAAGTTAGAGAAGGAGGATGGGTCGGTGGTGATGAATGAGAATGAAAAATATAACGAATTAGTGGAGTATTTCAGGCGATTGTACACCAAAAAGGAAAGGTTTCCCGTGGGATTTGAAGGCTTGGAGTGGAGTCTAATTAGCCCCGTAAGTAAAGAGTGGCTTGAGAGACCTTTTGAGAAAGGAGAAATTAAAGCTGCGATAGACTCTTGCAAATGTAGTGTGTTGCTGGGTCCGAATGGGTACATTTTTGAGGTTCTTAAGAAAGGATGTGAAGTATTAAAGAGGATGTTATGAAAGTTTTGAGGGACTTTTATGACAATGGGGTGGTGAATGCGTGCACAAATTCCACATACATTTGTCTTATAACGAAGAAGATTGCATCTATCAAACTTAAAGACTCTAGCCTAGTCACAAGCCTTTACAAGGTCGTGGCTAAGGTGTTATCTTTAAAGTTAAGGGAGGTGTTGGGCGAAACGGTGGAATTGGCACAAGGGGCTTTCGTGAAAGGAAGACAAATACTTTATTTAATTCTCATTGCCAATGAGAGGGTAAAGGGTTATAGGGGGAAATGAGGGAGGGAGTGGTGATGAAGATTGATTTTGAAAAAGCATATGTTCATATTGAATGGGATTCGTAGACTATGTGTTGGAGAAGAAGGGTTTTAGTAATAGGTGGAGTCGAGGGTGTTTGTCATCGGTTAATTTTTTTTGTCATGAGAAACGGGAGACCAAGATGGAATTTTAAAGCGTCTAAGGGGCTTTGGCAAGGGGATCCACTTTCTCTTTTCTTTTTTGTGTTGGCTTGGACGCATTAAATTTATTGGTAGAAAGGGCGAAGAGTAAAGGCATGGTGGAGGGGTTTGATATTGGGAGGGACAGTGTGAGCATGTCACATTCACAATTCGCTGATGATACTATCTTCTCTTCCTTTTTAAGAACGATAAAAAAATTGGTAATCTTGTTGGCATTTTAGACATATTCGGGTACGCGTCGGGTTTGAGAATCAATATGTCAAAAAGTGAGGTAGTGGGCATAAATATTGAGGAGAAGGAAATGAGAACATTAGCCAATGAGATGGGTGTAGAATGAGGAGTTGGCCAATGTCTTACTTGGGGATGCCATTAGGGGACAACCCAAAGAGATTAGGTTTTTAGAGTTCGGTAATTAAAATAATAGGTGAGAGACTTGAGGGTTTAGCTAATGGGTGTATTTCGAATGATGGGAAATTAACGCTCATTCAATCGGTTTTAGAGAGTATTTCGATTTATTATTTATTTCTCTCTTTCTCTTTAAAATTCTAGCCACAATATGCCAAAAGCATCGAAAATATAATCAGGGATTTTCTATAGGAGGGTTTGAAGGGGGAGCATTCAGTGAGTTGGAGAAGGTGTGTTAAAGCAAGAAGACTAAAGGGTTGGGAATCGAAAATCTAATAAAAAAAAATGGAGCTCTGTGGGGGAAGTGGTTATGGTGTTTCTCGGAAGAACAAAACGCTTTTTGGCATTCTATTATTAAAAGCAAATATGGGGTTCAAGAAACAGGGTGGGACTTAAGGATGGCAAAAATACCCGCGGGTATCAACCGACGGAGATGCTGGGGGGGTGGTATGGATGGGGGCATTTTGGGGTGGTTCTGGTCTAACCCCCCCCACTGTTTGGTTTAGGTTCGGGTACATTAAAAAGTCAATGGTTTGGTTCGGGGACGGGGGTTGAGGTCCTCGCCCCGAATCCGTACCCAATTTCATATATATATATATATATAAATAATATTATATATATTATTATATATGTAATAATAATATAGCAGCAAGCAGTTGCAGATTAACCAATCAAGACACAAGACATGAAGACAACAGCTATAAACCACTTACCACTTATTTAAATATTATATATGAATACCTAATATAATAATTGTTAGGCTCCACTTTTCAATTTCAAAAGGTACAATTTTTAAAATTTAAACTTTTAAATTACACATTTTCCCACAAGGTCACATGGCCACATGTTTTATTCTTTATTTCTTTCTAATTGCACGGACACAGTTCCTTATTAATTAATAAAAATAATATTATATATATTAACTTGTAAACATTTTTTATTTTATGAAATTACCTTTAGTCTAGTGACTCTAATCATTACTATTAGAGACTTAGGAGATTTAAAGTATTTTGTCTCCCACCAAAAAA